>CALNHX010003753.1:89974-142430 GCA_940337035.1 Agriotes lineatus | reverse complement strand
TATGCGGAAATTAAATAGTGGATAAATTCGGTAACTCAGTTAATCTTCGTTTTCGGGAAAAAAACTGAAAGGGCATAGTGATTCAAATTACTGGTGGTAAATTAAAGTCATTTTCAGATTTTTTATCGTTTTTTTTAAGTTATAACGTTATCAATATATTTTAAATGACAACCGGCAACGATGCGGCGGTGGAAGATATTTCTAATACTATTAGAATTACATAAATATTGTGTATATAAAAGTTGTAGGCACGAAGGTGGTGCGCATTACTTAAATAGTTTTGATTATACAGAGTGGCTCAAAAAGTGTGGCAAATCAAACTTTCTTTTAAATGGAATATTTGGGTAGCTTAAAAGTTTTGTATTAAAATACTAATGCGATGACCATGCCTGTTTTTATTTTGGTACAAAATTAATGTAAATTTAATTAGAGCAAATCACCACAATCCTCAGGCTAATTTATACTGCGCTCACTTTGCTTGTCAGTAATTTAAGGCTAGTTAAAATGAAATGTATTAGTTGATGTTTAATATAAAATGGTCAAATGCCTCTTTCTTAATATTTTATTGAACTGCAATACTATCTAAGCTAGCTTTCGGCAAAACACAAAACTTCTTTCAAGTGGGATCAGAATTTTAGTATATTAATAAATTAGTAGTTTATATGCGCGATTCTAGTAGATAATATTTACAATCTGTCAGATGAACACATAAAATGGTTTGTGCTTACAGCTTGTATTCTGATAATTAATAGTTGAACTTAATAAGGAACCGTCAGGTAAATTGATTTAATTCTCGCGCTTGGCAACAAAACCTCCACGTATTTGTTAATAGCTGTGACGTAGACCCACGCTACCAATCATTTGTTTCTGCTCGCCTTGGGAAACATCCGCAATTTCAAAGGACGCCGTGGATTTTTTGGAGAGTGAGCCGTATTTTGACTCTTGGATATGCGACAGACCTCTTCAGCAAGGTTTGTTCTCGTATTTAAATAGCTTTTCCGACGTCTGACCATCAAGTTACAGGCCTCTCCTACCTTTTTTAAAATCTTGTCGAGCTGGAACGGAAGCTGATCGCAGGTGACGCTTTTGAAAATTCTCCGCTTGCGGACGCTTCCCTGGCCGCAAATGTTGATCCTGCTGCTCTTGCAGACCCCCTCGATGTGCTGGAAGGCTGACCTCTGGGTTCCGCTGCTTACTTAGGCTGGAAACGATATTGGGAAAATTCAGGTGCTCGGATGCCGTTCACACTCGGAATTGGATTGGGAAAATTTTGATTTTGACAGATGCACGGTCGCTTGGACAGTAAAATGGAAGACTTTTCATAGGGTAAAAATAATTTTATTTAATTAAAACATAAATTAAGGGAGCACAAAATTTGCCCCAAGCTTCAATAATTTAATTTCAATTGTTCTCCTCTTATTAACAAAAACGCATCGCGTTGCTATGTTACCGCGATCATTTACTGTTAATTAGAAATTAGTTTTGATAACACATATACATAAATGGAGTAAAGTTTGACTACATAATTCTTAATATTAAAATTTTGCTTACATTTAAAAACTGTCCTTTGCTTATAACTAGTATTGTTCCTTCTCGTTACTCACACATGTTTTATAAATTACTGCTCTGCTTTTGCACTTTATTTTTATTAATGCCCTGGTATTTGAGTTCACAAATTTTACACGTCACTTGCCCAATTCTGGACTGCTCTTTGTAATTTTCTATTTTATCTTTATTCCGATTTCATTTACCTTTCAGACTGCTTGCCATTTCACTGGCCTTACTTTTATTAAAAACTACGCTCAGTTATTATGCACATAACAAACCTTTTGTGGCAATTAATTTCGATTGGCTTTAAATATGCACAAACTTATCATTTTGATTGTATTATTTTACTGAAACTTCAAATTCAAACCCTCTGAGATATGCTTTGCTTATGCGTGCCTTTATCCGTCTAATTACTGCTTCCTGCATCTCATTACCAATGCATTTAATACTTTTATTATTGTTTAAATTGCAATTACATAAAATATTTTACTCTGTGTTTTATTGACTTGGTTACATTTTTCGCACTGCAAACAGAGCCAAATTGAGAGCTTATATCCATTTCAATATATCTATTAAGACAGTCAATACTAGGTTCGCCCAATTTTTCTGTTTAATTATAATAAATATTTGTTTTTATGGCCAGATTTTATATGTAAAGATTGTAACAAATTGTATAAAACCTAAGTTCTCTTAAAGAGACACGAATGCTATGAATGTGGAAAGGATCCACAGTCTGTTTATGGCGAGAAGGAATGTAGCTACAGAACCAAGCATAAAAATAGATTGAAAATTCATTTTGCTCGCCGTCATAGTTTACGGATTTGGATTTAGGTACATCGCCAATGTAAAAACGTAATATTCTTATTACATTTACACTTGTTTGTAGATTATAACGAAGAATTTTAGTCCTGTTCACAATTGCAGTTGATATTCGTGGCGACACCAATAGTGCGAATGCAGTGTGAATTTACAATTTCTTTGTAATGCTGAAGGTTGAACAACAATGTGACAATGAAAAACGTAATTTTTAACAAAGGATCATACTTTAAGGTACCGGAAGGGTAGCCACTGTTTCCGAAGATGTAAGATATATTAAATACGAGATATTTATTTTATAGTAACTATTGTGGTAAAAACCAACATTTGTGCAAGTTGTACTAACCATAAATTGATTATGCGGCTCTAGTTATTTCACTTTTATACTATTGTTTGATGCTGTTTAAGCTGCCTATGCCTTTAATTTTCTATTTTTACTTTTGATAGGAACCTAGATGAAATAGTATTTTGTATCAGGAACACATTTAAAATATTGATTCCAGTATATTTTTATGAAATTTGCTCTACAAAATCTAGTACTGCATCTAACTATCTAAACCACAACCCAGAAGGGGCGGCAGCTATGCTAGAGACGCCCCTGTACGGCATATTAAACATTTTGGAGATATCGCATTTTTATTAAGCATAACATAATAGGTCTCTTCCGATTAGTCCGCGAGATTTCCAAGGTCTTGTGAAGAAACCCGCTAGGTACTTCTCCGTTCGGGAATACCACTAAATTTTAGTGAAACCTCCGATGCAAAACTCTTCGTTCGGAACACACAAGATAACAAATGTCATTAGTTCAGACGCTCATTAGAGATAATTCTGGTGACGTTTCTCGATCTAGGGCAATGGTGAAGTTGAGGTTAACAATGGTGACGATATACGCCGTCGTGGTGCTGGCAGGTAATTCGAATGACGTTTGTATATTATTCTTTCTGTGAATCGTTTTAAAATATCAAGGACAAAAGTATTAGTTGTCGCTAGAACCGGTTATAAGCATGTTGTCTTTGCCGCTCATTAATTGTTACAGCGCCAGCGATAAGAAATGCTGTATTTGGGAAAATACACATTTATACGCAAACAAGCTAATGCCGTATTTTTAACCGAGTTTTTATTAAATTGGTGGTCCGTTCGGGAGGAAGGGGCAATTTCGTTGGAATGCTTTTTAAAAATAGTCGATTTTTTGTAACCATTCAACATATTATGCAAATCAAACCAATTAAGAGGCATTTTCAAAAACCAATCGCATTACATATTTATCATACTGTTCTTTATTAATTATTGGCGCCTGTGACATGTTCTGCGAATAAACTGAAATTTCCCTTCGGCGATTTAGGCGGCTTGCACACCGTACATAATTTCGAAAATATTGACCCTCGTTTAGAGACGCGTGTACGCAAAGAGCTCAGTTTTCTACTTGCATAAAACAGCTTTTTGCAGTTGCTAAAAATCGCAGCAATACATAGGCGCCGGGTTTTTAAAATTTCAGGAGGCTTCACCTCACTTCAAATGTGTGGACATGTGTTCTATTTATACAAAAAATCTGGCGTGATACACTCACACAACTTCCTTTTACAGTGATCTTATAATTAGCCAAAAATTTGATTTTTAATTTCTAAGCATTTGTCAAAAATTTACAAAAATTGCAAATTCTACAAAAACGTTACAAAATAGAGTGTTAGTTGAAGAGACAATTGTTTTCTAGAATTAACAGCTGAATTCAAAAATGTAATAATATACCGAGTGTTGTATTTAAAATGGGAGTTAATAAAAAAAATAGAAAAGAAACCAAAAGAAACCCATTTTAGAACTATTCAACTGGAAAATCATTTATGTCACAACAATACACGTTAAAAATTTAATAAAAATATAAAGTTTGAAGAAAATCGTTAGAGCCGTTTTTGAAAAAATCGAAAAGAACTGAAAAATCACAAGAGTTAACACCTACTTCCGGTTATGCGATTTTCTTCAAAAGCTTGCTGTCGCATCTACATAGTACACAAAACGTATATATGAAGTTTCAACGCTATACCTCTTTTCGTTTTTGAGATATTCTGTTCACAGACAGACACACACACACAGACCGACAGAACAATGAAAAAATCTGGTGTGATACACGCACACAACTTCCTTTTACAGTGATCTTATAATTGGGCAAAAATTTGATTTTAAATTTTTAAACATTTGCCGAAAATTTTAAGAAATTACAAATTTTACAAAAACGGTGCAAAATAGTGTTAGGTGAAGATACAAATTTTCTCTAGAATTTTAAGCTGAATTCAAAAATGTAATAATATACCGGGTGTTCTATTTAAAATAGGACTTAATAAAAAAATTTAAAAAAACCAAGAGAAACCCATTTTAGAAGTATTCAACTGGAAAATCACGTATCTCACATCAATACACATTAAAAATGTAATAAAAGAAGAAGTTTGACAAAAAATCGTTGGAGCCGTTTTTGAAAAAATCGAGAAAAACTGAAAAATCACAAGAGTAAACAGCTACTTCCGGTTATGCGATTTTCTTCAAAAGCTTGCTGTCGCATCTACATAGTACACAAAACACACACACAGACAGACCAATGAAAAAAATATGTTTTTTGGGTTCAGGGGACTCTGAAACGTGAAGATCTGTTTAAAACTCAATTTCGAATTTTTGGGGTGAATACAATACTTCCTTTATTGTAAAAGGAAGTAAAAATATGTTTTTTGGGATCAGGGGACTCTAAAACGTGAAGACCTGTTGAAAACTCAATTTCGAATTTTTAGGGTGAATCCTTTATCGTACAAGAAGTAAAAAGGGGGCTAAGTTCATGAATTATATTTATGAATAAATTATTTTAGTTTAGCCAACAAAATAAAAGCATTTATTCGTATGAAAGCAATAAAGAAAATGAAACTCAAAAATAAACAGAGTTACTAAATAAAACAAACAAAAACAAACGAAAATATCACTAATAGCATAATAGAAAGGCTTTTTTTGAGTAATATCAAAAGATTAATTCCAAAAATATAATAAAAATCTGACGTGATACACGCATACAGCTTTTTTTTACAGTGATCTTATAATTAGCCAAAAATTTGATTTTTAATTTTTAAACATTTGTCAAACATTTTCAAAAATTACAAATTCTACAGAAACCGTACAAAATAGAGCGTTAGTTGAAGAGACAAATTTTCTCTAAAATGTTAAGCTGAATTCAAAAATGTAATAATATACCGGGTGTTCTATTTAAAATAGAAAAATAGAGAAAAACAAAAGAAACCCATTTTAGAGGTATCAACTAGAAAATCAATACACATTAAAAATGTAATAAAAGTGTAAAGTTTGAAAAAAATCGTTAGAGCCGCTTTTGAAAAAAATCGAAAAAAACTGAAAAATTACAAGAGTAAACACTATAGTTCCGGTTGTTGCAATTTTCTTCAAAAGCTTGCTGTCGCATCTAGATAGTACAAAAAACTTATATATGAAGTTCCAACGCCATACCTCTTTTCATTTTTGAGATATTCTGCTCGCAGACACACACACACAGACAGACCAATGAACAAAAACATGTTTTTTGGGCTCGGGAGACTCTAAAACGTGAAGAGCTGTTGAAAACTCAATTTCGAATTTTTGGCGTGAATCCAATATTTCCTTTATTGTAAAAGGAAGTAAAAAAGGAGGTTACGAAATGAAAAAAAATACTAAAATATCACCGTCCCTCCAGAGAAAAGTACTGCGTCGCACTCATTTCGTTCAATGAATATGTTTGCAATTCGTTTCATATCTACTTAGCCTCCTTCCATCTTTGACTCACAGTTGAACTGGGGTAAGTTTTCAACATACGAAGTGCAGAACAAGAATTTTCTGCAGTGGAGATTAGTTTTATTGACTTATTATTGCAACGACACCCTATTTAGAATAATTAGGTAAATAATAATACAAGTTCAGTTACATAATATTATTTGAATTTAATTAATAAGTAAAACTGACAGATAAGTCATTAATATAGGCCTAAAATTATAGTTACCTACTTTTGTTTGAAAACCTTACTATTTTATGTGCATCCGTCTAACAGTAAGGGGAAGAGTAAATAAATAAAGTCATGTACAAATACGAGTAGATGGATAAAGTATAGCTATAACATAAGGAGTAGCATTATAAATATTATACACCAAGTAAATTAAACATATGTTTATTCATGAAAAGATGTCGATCATATCTTTGAGTTAATAAATGTTTAATTCACGTGGCGTATATATGTTTTTATTCAATTTTGACGAAATTTTGAATAAAAAATTTAAAAAATATTTAAATTTAGATATAAATTTGCCCATTCATCGTCGATTTGATCTAAATTTTAGTAATTATATATTACACACTACAAAGAGAAAGAATAATTGAATGTAAATATTTGTAGAAATAATAAAAATATGTTGCATTGAAACTTTTTTAATTCTTTAGTGAATTAAAACACTTTTATTTCACTTATGAATCATATACTGTTTGTGAAGGTTGTAAAACTGTAACCATGTAATTGGAGTAACAAATATGGAAGCTAGGGAACGGGGGGTGACTAAAAATTACAAAACGAAATCTTTCTAATTTTTTTCTGAAGGCAAAATAGACGTTTTATAAGTTAGTGTATTAAAAAATTATAAATTATACCATAAGTATTGAGTAGGGATTTCGTACCCGGTTTAAACTCAAACCAGGATACCCGAAAACAATACCCGGGTACTCTCGGGTACCCGAAATATATAACAAAAGTGTTAGCGCACATCTGAACATCCGAGGTGGCTACAATTTCTTTATTTTTTTTACGCCGAGAGTTTTAAACTGAACTAAATTGAAATAGTAGTACCTACTCACCAATTCAAACTGCAAGTAGTCTGTTATTCGTAAATATTTCTACACTTCCAAGTACTATCAAATTCAGATACCTACGTAACTTTTTATCCGAAATTGGTAGCAGCATCAACAGCACACAGAAGATGTTTTTGTTACTTCATCCCATACTGCCGCGATTTAATGGTAATAATGACGGGTTGAATATTTCCGTGAAGCGAATTTATGCGTAGTACGGGATGGGGTGATTCTTGTTATTACTGCATGGTTATGTTTTTCTAGAGCTTATTCCTATTGTTTAAAGTTGTTATCGTCTTCTCCGAAAAAGGCTGATTTTCTGTAAATTACATAATTTACTAGACGGGTACCCGGGTCCTGAAAATATATCCGGGGTTGACTATTACCCGGGTCGACCCGGGTACCCGCCGACATCCCTAGTATTGAGTATATAATTTACAAACATAAACTACTTTAAAGTAGAATAATGTGTTATTAACTTATATTATACCAAGGAATGGAATGTTGAAATCGGGGGTTTAAGGTTTATGCAAATCGTTGCTCGTTGGAGTTAGTATTTGGAGACCTTCATGATTGCTACTATCTGGTACTGGAATGTGCAGTGTTAACAAGGGTGGATATTTTGTTAGTAAGGTTAGAGTGGCTTAATATTTCGAGGATTGGAGCAAACAAGATTCTAAAAGGAAATAATTATTACACTGAAACATTAAAAGTAAAACATTTACTGTCTGATTAGTAATTGCCTGAAATGGGTTGAAAAGTAATGTTCGTAAGAGTAGTGGAGTAGAAGGTTTGCATGGGTTGTGAGTGTACGTTTTAGATTAAAGTCATCTCTCTGGTACGACAGTGATACAATTTATTCACAAACTTAATAAAATGCTTTAAAGATACTTTGACGGAAATTTGGTTTATATGACAGGCTGCTTGATACTGAAGGACCCTTAAAACGCAAACCTTGAGGTAACGAGACGCTCCACCACGATGCACGATTCCTTTGCTACAATCCGGGGTTTTTCAAAGGAGACAGCTTTCGAGAACCACACTCAATACTTTATAAATGTTCTTGACCACCTTCGAGCTTTGCAACCAATTAGTTATCCGCTTTGCCAAATCCGTAGTAGCGAATGTTTTACCCGTAGTAACGTGACGGCACTTCAAAGTAAGTGATACCAGCATGTATATCCAGCAAGCCGTTTACTTCTGGTCCGAGCGCCAACAATGATGACAGAGATGACGTGGTGCTGAAACAGTACATCCCGACACCTACTTTCATTTTGCTGGCGAAATTTCATGTATCGGATTATAGTTTGAGTACAGTCAAAATTCTGCGAGGCGCATTTAATAAGAAACGTACACAAAATGATAATTAAAGCGACCTATGTTAGCCAATGACTGAATTTAAGTAATCGCGACATCTGCTAAGCGAAATCTTTAAATTGGGGCCCCTTATGCAAGATCCTGCAAAGTAATTATGTGAAAATGGAAAGGATGTCATTAGTAATATTATACATCGACTGAATTCAGAAAAACACATTAAAAACGATCAGATACATCGCCTCCAATTACAATATACAACAAAAGGCACCAACTTGCATCAACAGCGATACCTATACCCATAATTATAAAGGCTGTGAATACTACCCACGAATTAAAGCGAATTTCCTAGAATCTCAAACATTCGATAAACCATATCATCCTCCACAGAATAGCAGACTGATCTCAAACATCAACCCTCGTCGCAATTCAATCGCTAATTCTAATTTCTGTGCTGGAAGAGCTCGACACTAAAATCCTAACGTCAATACAACAGAAATCAATGATCCATGTTAATCAGTAATTATATCAGTCCTTAAAAATTATAAAAATCATCCTTTTTTGCTACCTTCCATATTTGTCACCAATGACAACTAATTATCTGCAACTGAAATGAAGACAGCCTTAAAAAATAACTTAATATGTTTAATCTGAATATTATCGTCAGCGAAGATTTTGAAAAACCAATTTCGCAAGCAGCTCTTCCAGATTTGGACTCGGACCACTCACCAGTATTGAAGAACTTTTTCTTTACATCCAAAACTAACCGTGGAAATCTTCGATTAATAAATGGCCGTATCGACTGAGACACATTTCAAGAAACTATCGTTATCAATCGGATATATTCAACATCAATAAACAAAACGACAGAAATCGACTCAACCATCACTACACTGAACTCAATAATTACAGCAGCCATTGCAAATTATATTTCCTAAATCAACACTTACAAATAGGAGGTTGAGTGGTTAATATGCTCGACCCTTAGACTAAAGGACTGGGTTAAATTTCCAGTAACTATAACTACACAAACATTTTATATATCGTTCGCTCTTCGGCTACCACCCTTAACAAGGAAACCCTTTCTCTATTTCGGCGGTCAATGTTAGCCACCTATTCGAATGACAATCAAAGAGCGTTCACAGATTCACAACTTTGTGAAACTAAACAGGCCACTGGCCTAATGCAAGAGGAGGAGGGAGAAGGACTCATCACATCAAAGTTAAAAGCTAAATATGGTGCGGACATCCTTTTGCCTTATCAATTATATCCAGGAGGAAAAATGCATTTGTGCTTGTAATGAGGGAGGAAGCATTCTATTGTAAACATCAGCAACTGAACCGTTGGTGGATGTCTGCTGCAATTTTAATTAAATTGGTAAATACTTATATGGATTTCAACTCTGGCTACATTTGATAACTTTAAGTTTTAAATGTATCCATTAAAATAGATAATTTTTCTTGCTTCTTGATTGTGACGTTAAATTATGATGAGACGTTTCGTTTGTATTGGTATTTCTATAGATTATTTGCCCTGTTTGTCTACCTAGCTAGCTCAGTGCATATAACTCTTACTTTATCTCAACTCATGGGTAGAAAGGGTCACTATTTACCAAACAGGAAACTGACCTGCAACTCAGTGCTGAGAAAGACTTCAAACACTATGCAGGAAAAAAAATCTTTGCAAAAATCTTTAAAAAACACAAAATATGTAAAACCACAAAGATTACTAGCTTGAAATGTTAACACAAATAGCCATTCCTAAACACTACAGTGTGAAATACGAATGGATAATCTATACAGGGTGAGCCATAATTAGGCGTAAAAATTTACCAAAGCTACTTTGGGCCAAAACAAAGCAATTAACCTTAGTACACCTTAGTATCAAAATGCGCCCTTAAAAATATTAATAAAATATTTTTATTTCCATTTGTGACTACAACTTGGAAAGTAACTATCCGATTAATTTGAAAATAAATTGTAATAAAATTAACAACAAAATTAGCTAAACCAAATAGAAAATAGAGCAAATGTTCAAAATGCCGCAATACAAGCATGACACCGTCGTACTAGCGATTTATTTGCTGAATATTATAGTTTTCATGAGTTTCATTAGCAGCCCCGAAAATTCTTTGCTGCAACTGTTCCCTCGTGTTACTTACCACACGATAAACCAGCTGTAAAAACATAAGAAATCGAGCGGATTGAAATCAGGACTCCTTGGCGGCCATCTCATAGCTTTGGTTATTTTTTTTACACCTAACTATGACACACTCTATATACGTGTAAATAGCTCATGGCTACTTGCATTTTCAAAGCAAATATTAGAACGACAACTATATCTGACAGACAACATAAAAAGACGTCAAAATAACCGTACTTTATTCGCGAATACCAAATCTGCCATCGTGATTTTCTAAATCGAACTCCAGATTCGCGCTTGGTCTATTTATTTAATTGCCTACCAGTTTATTTTTTACGGTTTTAACACAGCATATAGTGAACGCCTATCGTTTAAACTGCAGCAAACATGCCTTGCAGCAGGTTACCTAATGGTCGACGCCTGATAACTGCAACGTAGCTCTCAGAATGCATTGCGTCACCAACCTTTAACGTTGCGACGCTTTGAAACTTCTCACGAATGCAGCGGGGGAGTTTCTGGCGGTTGACGTCACGAAACATCGGAACAGCTTGAACGCCTCTTTGAAGTTGTTGCAATAACGTACTTGTTCGGTGCACGAACAAAATGGCGTTTACTAGAAGCGTAAACGCCGGGTTGTAACCTACAAATACTTATAGATAACAAGTTTTATTTACAGTCGTGGCTTCAAACTGTTTCTGTTTAACTCGCCCAAAGGGAAATTCACTTCAAGCCACTCGCAGACTTTCGACTTCGGTCTGAGCCGGCTGGCGACTGGAGTTCCCCGCGTTGCTCAAAGGATACTGAATACACAATTGAGCGCTTATACACTAAAAAGGCCCTATTCGCGCACTTTCTGTTATGCCGATTACAATAATTAAGTCTAATTAACAATAAAAAGACATGCAAACTGGCTATATACCTATATAAATATTAAAATAAAAAATTAAGGGAAGATGGCCAGATACCTATTTCACCAATAAATTCTGGAAAAATATATATTTACGCATATGAAAGAAATAGTAACAAGGTATTATAAAAATGCACTCTCAACTATTTCACATTCACTTCAGCAAACAACAAACTTGTAAGAATGTACAGAATTAGTAAAAATAATTCCTCTGTAACTCCTTGTAATATTATGGCCACTTGTTCAGGAGGATCCTGAATTTCTACATGAAAAAGCATTGAAATATATCATTTTGTCGTAATTGTATCCATTGTCAGCTTAAAGTGCAAAAATGGTTCCCTATTTTGAATATATTAGAATATTAAGTTTTTGTCAACTAAAAAAATCAGGTTGTAACAGTGATGGGTAAGGCAGAAGTATGAATAATGCATGGATAAATGGCACTTCAGGCTATCAGATTCTTGGTGTACGTAGTAATTTTTCCATTTTATTTTTGATCGAAACTTTCTTGCCATTTAATTTATTCTTAAAGTCCTTCTCTTTTTCTACACAGTCTCTCCATGTTTTCTTGGATGTTCTAGTGCCTCTTATTTCGTAGGGGCGTTCCGTGTATATAATCTTCAGCAGTCTTCTACTGTGTATGTCTTACAAATTTTAACCATTTCACTTTCACATTTGTTACTGTGTCCATGTCCACTTCCATGTATAGGTAACTCTTTTAGTTTCTTATTGGATTTCCTATGCCATATTTCGTCAACCATATATACGAGGAGCGTTCAAATATAAATTATAATTTAATATTTATTCAAAAACAAACACAGGGACTCCAATGCATATTATGTAAATTTCTACTCAGTCTCCCTCTCTTTTAATAAACTGGTGCCATATTTCCGAAGGTTTCTGTATTCCACGAGAAAAAAATTCTTTTGGCTGCTGTCACACCCATTCCCGAACAATTTCGATGACTTTTTCATTACAACGATGTATTTTTTTTCTAGAAACTCTTTTAAGGGGACAAACAAATAAACAACTGATGCAGCAAGGTCCGAAATGTATAGTAAATGGGACAGCATGGCCCATTTCAATTTTTGAATCGTAGTCAGCGTGTGAATAGCGAAATGGAGTCGAGCATTATCCTGTTAGACACAGACAGAGAACTTACGTTTTTCAACTTAGCCCTACTGATATTTTATGCAGAAGGAATATCCTTCACTATAATTCGGCGATCGTTTCAAATAAGTGAATTTTACTCTGTCAGCATTCTCTTCTGTTGTCAATATTTTGGGACTGCGAGATACGGTTCATTCTCAGCACCTTTGCAACCATCTTTAAACGCTTTACTCCTTTTGTAAACGCTAATGTCTAATAGTAATTGCGCATCAAACTGTCTTTTAACTCTTACACAAATTTTTTATGGTTTGATGTCTTCGTTGATAAGAAATTTACTATACTAATGCGTTGTTCGACTCTGGAATGCACTCCCACTTCACTCATGCTTGCCAATTGAACGAAAATGAATTGTGACGACTTAACGGCTGAAAGAAGTTAAGACTTGTTCCAGAGCATTAATTAATGTATACAACTCTGTGCATGTCTTTGTCTTTTTAATTATAGTCAAGCATTTTTTTTTGTAACACATTAGATAGGTATATGATATGAAACTAGTAGATCAGGACCATCAACTATATCTACTTAACTCAATCAGGTGTTAAGGCGTTGTTAAAGCTGTAAAAACAATTGAAAATATTTTTAGGTTTTTGACAATTGAATCGCTCCGATGTGTTCGAATCAATTATATAAAATATTATTTTTAATAATTACCATGATTTTCAGTAATTTCAATCATAGATCTGGGAAGTCAGAGTACTGACGTTTTGTCAGCAGGATTAAATAACATTATAACTGCTGTAATGCAACATACCGTATGAATAATGAATTTAATTTAATTTTAATATCCAGATATACTATGGGTATCATGTGATGTAACAGTTGTATGTTTTAACTGGTGGTGTTGTAAAGGGCAACCAGAGTTGTTGTTTATGTCAAGTAGTAAAAAAATCACTTGAATTGATAATCTGCGATAAATAGTGACGTTAATAGTTAAATTCCCATTAATTGTGAAGAATAATAATTGATGATTTGATACGTAATAGCAATATAGTATTTTTTATGATCAACTATTGTACTATTAAACCAGTAAAAGCAGTGCAAGTGAGTGTTGTGGTATGCTGTTGAACTGTCTATCCACATCTTAAAGGTGTAAAAGAGCTACAGCGAGTTTTTATTTAGTCGAAAAAAAACAGGGAGGTGTTTGCTGACTAACATTTATCCAGTTAGGAGCTGGGATAACACAATCAGGTACAAGATATACAATTAGAAAGTTAGTGCTCATTTCTTATGAAATATTAAGAAGTTATGTAGCAAGTTTGGTGCGGCAAATCATTAAAATAATTGTAAATATACATTCAGAAATTAATTTAGAATAATTAATTTTCTAAATTTGGTAGTGATTCGATTACTCGACGGTTTTCGATCATTATAATTTGAAATTTACATTTTTGGATTAGGTTATTTTTCAGAATATTTTTATATATACATTTGGATATTTAAACATTTGATTAAACTATTTTTGACAATATCTATTTATTTTGTAATGTCAGATCAAACTTCGAAGAGATGCAGCAAACTGAAATATGAATTTAATTTTGTGAAATACCTGAAGAGTGTATTTGATTCAAGAAGTCAAATAATTATTATATGTTAAAAATAATACAGTCTTTAACTACAAGAGTAAGTTGTTAGTTGAAAATTTACCCATTCAGTTGGATGACAGGAATTCCATTGCTTGAACTGACTAGCCGAGGTTTTAAAAAACTATAATCACATGATATAATTCAAAATGTCAAATTGATTTATGAGATACGTCAATTTCTATTTATTTCATTAAGAAGTAAGGGAAGTACATAAGGAGCTATACCTGATAGTGCTTCTTGTTAATAATTAGAAAAAGGGTATATTTAATTTAATATTAATTGTAATAACGCCGTAAGAGAGTGGCATATTACACTACTTGGAGTTTTATCCAATAATTTTTTTAATTTGTTTTTTTTAAAGCAAGGACTATAAAATAAATATTGCAACCTACTGGATAAATAAGGTGCTCTCCAGGATTAGAAACCCAGAAGGAATAACCAGCATAATAGCAAAATAAAATCAAAAGATTGATTATATAGCACAAGTAGTAAATAACATTAGTAAAATTAGTATACACAGGTCTAGCACGTCATATGCCTATATTTCTTAGCTCTAGAAAATTTCGGATATAAAAATGTTGGCAATTTATGTAAATGCAAGAGTACATATAATACAAAAATAACGTTTGCTCCTGAACCAATCAAATCTATACATAAACAATATGCTATAGAGCGTCTCAGGGTGACAAGACAGCGTGAAGAGGATAGGGAATGCTTTCCTTATGGGAATTTCGCTCCGACGTTGCCAGTTCTATGCCAGTTGTACTGTACGTAATTGTTTTGTTCATAAACTTGTTTGAATGCCACTGACCAAACGTACCAGGTAATGAGGGATTATAGTTAAGCTGTCTCTATTACAATATCCAGATTTGTTTATCTGTGATCGGTGCGTTTTTTCTACAGAACACTTTCGTGGAGACATATGGCATCGCTGTTTGTTGCTGATTGCCATAAGGCCCTGTACTGTCTAGTCACCCTGAGACGCAGTATAGAAGGTAAACGCCGCTATCTTAAATCACAATCGACGTTTGGCATCCAGCGCACGGAAACTTGTCCATAACGGTAAAGGCCTTGCTATGTGCGAGTGACCACGGCGCATCACCACCTGGATTCCCCCAGAAGACGATTCAAATAGTCGGGGGGCTCAAATGGGTATAAGAATACGATGCCCAGCCAGTTTAAGTCACTTGTGGGTCCAGATTCACCCGGTGAAAGAAACCAGCCCTAAGCTCAAGGAAGTCTGGAACCCAGCCAAAGCTCCACCCAGAGCAGTTTCTTCAGAAAATCAAGCCAACCGAACTAGATCCGTTTTGAAAAGTCAGTCTTCGCCAGTTCGGCATTTGAGTCCAGAGATCCAACAGAACTACAAAATCTCCCTGAAAATCCGGAATGTGTCCGTCGAGCCGATTTCTAGGTGGAAAAATGTACCCCTTGCACCTGCAGAATTCCCACCGTCAAGTCAATTTTTCTGTGGCGAAATTTACTCCCTCAACTTGCAGAATCTTCTCTGTTGGGCCGACTTTCGGGGGCGAAATTTATCCTTTAACCTAAAGAACCTTTCTCGGTCGAGTCGATTTCTATGTGACAAAAGTTATCCCCTAAACCTTATTTACATTACTTACGTAGTATACTGGACCTTTCTTAAAGAACATAGGGTTTCTACGTATCCAGCAAAATTTGCAGCTGGTTAAATATCATCGACAAAATTCATTGGAATCCGCGACAAAACCGCTCAAAGCTCCAGATCGCAGTTGAATTACGTCTAGCGTAGTACACTCTCCAAGCAAACGTCTCAGGCCGAGATTTTGTTCCACGAGCGCAAATGATTACAGAATCGAAGTGGTTCTGGCTCCATTAATATCCTTAGTTACAGAATTGCTCGCGAAGGCACAGCGCTACGTGCAGCATCCAAAGTTGGGGACAGCCAACAGCCATCATGTCATATTGCGGACGAGCAAGAACAGTTGCGAATCTACGTAAAAGTTTTTAAGCCCTATTCTCGACATTTAATTAGAAAAAGCCTGTGTCATTTATTTACTTTTCGTACATTCCGTGTTTTTAAATAGTTTAGTATTAATTTTAGTTCTAATTAGCTGCAATACGTAATTAATAAATAGGTTTATTCTACTTGTTCTTAGAATAATCACTACAACAATCAATGGACCCCCGGTTGCTGAACTATTTTGGGCATTTGCATTCGAAAAGTCAATTTAAATACCGCCGTTCTCTCATGACAAAGTTTAACTATAGTAGAATTAGTTTGTGATTTTGACGGAAATTTGCACAAGTACACAGTACGTGTTCCTAACTGATGTTCTTGTAAGCGAAATTTTTGGAAAAACAAACAGAATATAAATCTTATACCATACTGTGTCGTTTATAGAGAACAGTTCCCTTATTTTCATTCGCCAAATATATCCATGACTCTAAAGTGTGATTTTCCTTAAGTAATGGTTTTCTTTCAGTTGTTCCTACCATACAAGGTCAGCATTCGGACCGTTCTGCTGTTGAGATATCAGATAGATTCGAGTACTTTGACAAAGACCTGATGAGGGTATTACACAATATAAACAATTTATAAACTCGAGTGCTGAAATCGTTAATTTTGCAGTTCATGGATGATAGACAAAATTATATCATATCTCCAGCTGTTATTAAAGCTACCCTAGCAATGGTCCTTGAGGGTGCTCGAGGAAGAAGTGGTACAGAAATAGCTAATGTTCTTCGTATACCATCAGATCTCTCTAGTGCGAGAGATAAGCTACAAAGGCTCTTGTACAATACCAATGTAATTTATTTTACAAATTCTTGGTATACATAACGTATTATTTTAGTGGTTTTCAGGCTTCCTCTACAAATACGCTTGTGGAAGATGCAAATACAATTTTTATTTCAGACGCATATCATTCCTTTCCGGAATTCGAAAAGATTTTAAAGAATTATTATCGCGCAAGTGTTAAACATCTTAACTTTGCTAACAGCCAAAATACTGCTGCTCTGATTAACAACTGGGTTTCTGACGCCACACGTGGTCACATTACTGAAATGGTTGAACCAGGTAACCATTAAAAATATAAACCCCAAATCATCACTTTAATTGTATCTTCATTTCTAGGAGCTATCAGTGCTAATGCAGCCCTTATTCTTGTTAGTGCACTCTATTTTAAAGGAGAGTGGACACATGGATTTGATAAACAGCTCACATCTATGAAGTGCTTTCGAAATTCCAGATCCAAATGTATAGCAACGCCAATGATGCACACTTCAAGAATTTTTAAATATAAAGCCATGGCTGAGTTGGAGGCACAAGCATTACAATTGCCGTATGGTGTATGTAGAATGCTATTCTAATTTAAAAAGTGTTATTGAATGTTATTATTTCAATATAGAATGGAGAGTACGCAATGTTAGTTATTCTTCCGAATGAGAAAAATAGCGTAGAGGTGCTTATATCAGATTTACAACATATAGCATTTTCTTCTGTGGTGAATAAACTGGAACCCGTAGAAGTTGTTGTTAGCTTACCTAAATTCGATATCCAATATACCGCTGACTTAGTTGCCGAACTTCAAACTGTAAGTATCTATAAAATAACTATTTTTTGTGGCAATAACATAAACAATGAGAAATTAGACTTTTTTACACCTATCATCTACCGTTGCCCTCTTTCCCCCCAACAAATTCCGAACCACGATGAATAATACATTGTGAAAACAAATAACCCAACACAGTCAAACACCAGAAAAACAGTGGAGAAATCTAAAAGAAGGTACATTAGAAGGAGTAAAGGATGGGATTGGTAAGAAACCGATAGAAACAGGAATAATTGGTTCGATGCAGAATGTCAGGCGACGATAGATAAACAAAGACACTATCGAAGGATGTTTTTAGAGAGACTAACAAGGAAAAGAAGGGAAGAATATAAAGAATTTGGCATAGATGCATACCATATTTTCATAGATTTCAGGCAAGCCTACGATAGCATATAGAAAAACACATTGTATCTAATATTGAAAGAATTTAAGATACCTATTAAATTGTTGAATATGATTACATGCATTCTTGAGGAAATTTACGTTCAGGTCCAAATACAGAACAAAACATCAGAGATAGCCAAAACAACAGCTCTGAGACAAGGCGATAGTCTGTGAGCAGTCTTATTTAATATAGCTTTAGAAAGGGTAATTCACAGTAACGACGTTGATCCAAATGGCACCATCTACCGGGTGGCCATAAATATATGTTATCCACTACCATTTGAATGAGCAAAGCTTAAACAAATTATGAATTCAACTACCTAACCTAAATATCAAATGTCATTCACGTCATCACAACTGACATTCCTAGGTGTCCAAATGATTAAAGATTCCTATATTTTATTATTATTATTGAAATATAATGCCAACCAAAATTTATAAGTAGCTAATTCTATGGCTACCGGGAGCACACATATTTATGGCCACCCTGTATAATAAATCCAAAACAAATGCTGATATACGCCGACGATATTAACATAATAGGTAGATCAATACTAACCGCTGAAGAAGTGATTGTAGAACTACACTACCAAGGAACACGGATTCTATCAGAAATAAATATAGAAAACACAAAAACGTTAGCTGTCACCAAAAACCAACCGAGAATAAGACAAATTCTGAACATAGAAGATTACAATCTAGAGGTAGTTAACAACTTTAAGTATCTGGGAGTTGACTATAACTAACGATATCGACGAAATACTGATGCAAGCAAACCGTCTATTATACTCCTCGAATTCTATTTTAAAAGATAGAAATATTGACAGGAAAGTTAAAATGATAATATACAGAACACTAATCAGTATTCAGACCAATAATAACTTATGGAAGCGAAACCTGGACGGTGACACAGAAAAATGCAGAAAGACTGGGAGCCTTTGAAAGGCAAGTGCGAAGGAAGATACTGGGGCCAACAAAAGAATGCGATGGAATTATAAGCTATATAGAGACTTCTGGTTCTTGTTCAGGTGCCCTCTCCACTACGGAGGTTGGCAATCATATTGGCTGCTCTAATTTTTGACACTGCTACTCAAAACAAATGAATAGAGATTGACATCATCAAAGGTTTACCGTTGACTAATCTCTCAAAAGCAAAAACGTAGCTACTTGGATACAATTGCCTGCCGACCAGCTGCAGTTACGGAGACGGTATTTTTAACAAATCGGTAAGTGTATCCAGGCATTACAACGAGAATACGTAAACTCAAGTAGCACAATAAATCTGAAAGAGAAGCTCAACTCAAGTACAGGTCGCAGTAACAAATAAATCATAGTGCAAATATTACAGTATAATGTCAGTATAAATTCATAATACAGAAATATACAGGTATCCCAATATTTCCAAAAATCAGAAGCATGAATTATTACAAATAGCAAAATATACAAACGCAATACTCACAGTTTCACATACAATTCCGCATCAATAAAATTATCCACATCAAAACTGGCTGAATAAACAGGCGGCTCTAACAGCAGATGCTTCAAACTAGGTTTCGCAGAGCGCGATTCCAGAGCGTTTGCTACCAATTCGTACTGCCGGAAGCTGGTGGCTCAATGCGCTTCGCATTACGACGGCAAGAGCCGAATTTAGCCGGAGAATAGCCTTCGTGTCGGCTCTGAAGGTCCAACATACGCGGTCTCGCAATCGCCTGAAGCGGCGGCCGTGGAAGCGATAAATGAACAGCTGCAGCACTGCCTCGAAACGGCTTATTCGCACAAAATGCATGGCTCTCCAACACTAGTTAGCTGGCACTAGATGCTGTAAAGGGGAAACAGAGATCCTACGATAACATAACAGAACTAAAGGGAGTCTAGGGCGTTTAGAATACTCACCCTGGAAAATTCCAGGCCATGTGTGACAGCACGTGGTCGCATACCAAATCCGCAAAATGCGTAAGAAATAATCTTCCTAATACGTTAGCTTGGGGGGCATCAAACTACATAACTCTGAAGGCTTAAATTTCACAAACCAACGAAACTAACGGCAGCCTTAATAAAATCCCACCGAAGCTCTAAAGCTCAAAAAGCTAAACCACCATGTCGGTTTGACGGAAGTGACCGGAAAGAACGCTAAAAGACAAAAGCGTGCGCCTAAAGATAATTGCCTAACAAGGTCATCGCATAGGCGACTACAGAATGCGTGAACGGACGCGCCACATCGCGAACTAAATACCATAGAATGCTAAATTGAACGCCGGCGCAAATGAACCGTAAAAAGCTGCAATTAAACCAATATCGTAAGTTGCGTAGCCAAAACATTCGTCTTCTGCCAACATATTTTTACCTATGATCCCGCCCTGTATTATAAGTTGCAATATGTTGTACGATTCTCCATACATGACATGTCCCAGATATTAAAGCTTTCTTTCCTTGATTGCATCCATAATTTCCTTCTCCTTCTCCATTCTTCTTAGTACTTCTAGATTTTTTACTCTAACCATCTACGATATCTTTAAAATTTTCCGATAGTTTCACATCTCGAAATAATCCAGTTTGTTTATTGCAGTTTGATTTATTGTCAAAGTCTTTATGCCATATGAAAGTACGATAAACACATAATATCTAACCAACCGTCCTTTCAGTGGCAGAGACAGATCTTTATTACATAAGACTCATTTTTAGAAAATTGGCTCTTGCTTTTTCGACTCTTGGTTTGATTTCTCCCATGTAGTCGTTATTTCCTGTAATTAGACTTCCCAAATAAATGTATTTGTTAACTCTTTTTATCTGTTCTTTTCTAATTCTTAGCCTGTCATTGTTATTATTGTCTTTACTTATCTTCATAAACTTTGTTTTTTTATGTTGAGAGATAAGTTCTATTTTTTACTATAGTCAATTACTTGACTCATTACCATTTCTACATCTTCCAAGTTTTAGTACTTATTACGGTGTCGTTTGCATATCTTATATTATTTATTGGTTCTCCATTTACTTTTATTTCTGCTGTTTCACACTTCAGGTCTCTTTTCATTATTTCCTGTGCATATGCGTCGAGCCTCACCCTATCAAAAGCTTTATTATAATCTATGAAACAGACATAGACACTCTGCTTAGCATCTAAGCGCCTCTAGATAAGCACGTTGAATGCAAATGATGCTTTTCTTGTGTCCACGCCGTTTCGAAAACGCAATTGTGTTTCACTAATATCTGCTTCTAGTCTCGTGTGTATCCTAGAGTGAATCACTTTTAATAGCATTTTCAGTGTGTTGATAAGTTTTATAGTGCTCTAATCACAGCATTCTTTGGCATTTGGTTTCTTTGGTAAACAAACAAACGTTGGAGCTAATACCTCTTAAGGTATATAGTTCCGGTTTTATAAATTGAATTTAATAGATTTAATATGTAGTATATCTATGGTTTTCTCATCAATCAGTTCTAACAGCTCACTTGATATTTGATCCGGGCTTTACGATTTTATTGTTTTTAATGCGTGCGTATCACTTCAGTTTTTGTTACCTCTGGTTCTGTTTTCGTACGTGTTGTACCAGTTACTTTCTTTGATTTTTTATGTTATGTTCCTTACACTTTTCAGAGTAGTATAGTTCTTTTGCTTCTCTTATTTTTCTTCGTATTTTCCTTTGCAGCTGTTGATACATGTTTTTATTTCGATTTTTCTACTTAATTCTTTGTTCCAATAAGTTCAGAATTTTGTCTGTTATCCACTCTTCTCTTTTATACCTTGTTTGTATCAGTAGTTCTTTACTCGGTTCGAGGATTGCTTTTTTGAAAGACATCCATTACTGATCTATTTTGTTTTCTCTTTTATGTTCATTTTTGAAAGATTTTTGTTTGTATTTTGTTTCAACATTTGTTTTATATTTATTATTTTGAGTTGTTCTAAATTTAGATTATTTTGGTTGTTCTTTATATTAACTGTTTTTCGGACAAAATGAAATTTGACGACAACGTTCCAAAAGCATTTTTATTTCTGTCTTGTATGTAATTGTGTGGGGGGGTATCGTTGGATAACGACCTGGGAAGCCCCACCATTTCTTCCCCAGCCGGATCTTAGTATCCGAAAACCATGATCAGTATTTCTTACTATTCCACTGTCAGCAGCCATTTAGATTTAACTAGGAAGAATAATGCGGTGGTCATTCCGAGGCCTTCCACATCGTAGTTTCACAACCAACCTTATTTTTATCCATGTCACTTATAATTTTATTACATTGGAGTCTTTGCATTTAGTTGCCTGCATTAACATCACATATATTTCATATTAATTAGTGGTCCTTCGCATATTCTTTAAAGTCAATTCGTCATTTTAATGGTAAGGTCTTCCAGGTTACGCCATGGTCAGTCATTTCAACTTCACGTTTCGCTGATCAGAGTATCAGCTTCTTCAGAAGTTTTCTAAAGTCTAATGTTTAGGTCCGGTAGGTCAATCTAATGCTGTCTTGATTTCTCACATTTCTATTGCTTCCGCCTTTATGCGCTTGTTAGTCTTGAATGCACCACAGTTTAAAATTATACGAAAATTTTTTGCTCTTTGTATTGAAAGCAAAAATTGATCAATTTTAATAAAAAAATATTAGCTGCAGTTAAATGTTTTATTGTGAGAAAAATATGCAAAATCTATTTTGATATTCGAGCACATTAAAAACATATCTGTAAAAGTCCATCTTTCTCGCCACAGTGTCAAAAGTACTAAATCAAATACATTTTAAAACAATTCCGAACACAAAATTAGAGGAGAACCAAGCATTGATGGATCCTTATAATCTCAATCTGTTTCGAAAACACCTTAATATAATTTTAAATCGGTACTTACGGTTTATTGAGTATTATTTATTTATTTAAGCAATATTGGTAACCCATATATTATTTTTCAGTTGGGCATCAGAGATGTGTTTGGCCAAAGTGCGAATTTAAGTGGAATGGCACAAGGAGAGCAGCTAAAAATAAATAATATTATGCATAAAGCAAGATTTGAAGTCGACGAAAGAGGAGCAGTTGCTTCTACAATTACTAGCATCGATCTACTTTCCATACCGGGTATGGAATTGCCTCGGTTAAATGTTAATCGTCCATTTTTATTCTTCATATATCACGTCCCAACTAACAGCATTATTCTTGAAGGAAGAATTAATGAACCAGTAATTGCTTACAATAGCATTTTCGGTGTTACCACAACTAGTAAGCCAGTGCAGATACCTTATCGACCCCAAAATGTGCAGGGCTCAATTGATAAGCAGGAACTATTAGCAATTCGTTCTAATGCAGGAGCAGAGCTACTTATTTTTCCAATCAATGCAACTCATGTAGCCGCCGGATAGCGATCCTAAATTTGCTTTCTAAAGATGTGTTAAAAATAGGATAACATTTTTACGAAGTTACTTTTCAATTCATTATTACAATTTATTAACCGTATTTTGACACAACCAAAAGTCTGAAAATTAAAATAGAGTTGATCTTGTTAACTATGGTTTTTCTTTTTAAACTTAAACTAGCAGAAATGTGTAATGCAATCTTTAGAAAAATAGATGTATCCCTTTTGCGGCATAAATTCTGAAACGCTTTATAAAAGAAACTAACTTGCCGAATTTCAGTTTATTACCTACAGTGGGGTATAAACATCGATCTCGCATATCTTAACCACCTACCCTTCGCTGACGACATTGTTCTCATTAGCAGTGATATTCAAGAACTAGAATACATGAGCGTCCAACTAAATGAAGAATCCAACAAAATTGCACTAAAAATTAATTTTTCCAAAACTAAGGTAATAAGTAATAGTGGGGAACAAGTTAACGTAAACAACGTAATACTGCAAAAAGTAGAAGAATCCTATAACATAAAATCGTTGCTCTCTTTCTTTCTTTCTTTTTTTCTTTCTATGTTTGTTCGCTATCTCCTCCGAAGATACTGGACCGATTAAGTTGTATTATGGCTTAAAAGTTTGAGCATTATTCAAACAACCCAGGTTGGTCCTGGGGTAGAGTGCTCGCCTGCCACGCGGGCGGCCTGGGTTCGATTCCCGGCCGATACATCCTTTTTTTTTAAGTTTATATTAATGAATCTCTCTTAAATTAGCGAAACGAAGCGTAGTTCGGGTGGCTCACTAGTATATATATATATATCTCGTATATATATATATATATATATATATATATATATACAGATTGGTGGCGGATAATGTGAACTTAGGCAGTCCAATGAGCTAGAATACAGTTTATGGGCTTTGTATGAGTTAGACAGATAGACTAATATGCTATTGACATCTAGTATCTGCAGAATCAAGGTGTTTTGTTTTAGAAAACATTAATCCTGGGATACTAGATTTTAAGTCATATATGTCTATTTCTGTCTAACTCATACAAAGCCCATACACTATACTCTAGCTCATTTGACTGTCTATGTTTATATTTTCCACCACCAATCTGTATATCTCGGACATGCCATAAAAATCGCGAAGGAAAAGCAAACGGCGAAAATCAAATACAGAACCGGTCTAACATGGTCAGCGTTTGGAAAACTCAGCTATATATTCAAAAACTCTGATATTCCCATAAACCTAAAACGTAAAATTTATGACACCTGCTTACTACCAGTAGCGACATACGGTTTAGAAATTATGGCGTTGACAAATTAATCCCTTTGGGGAGTGAATTCTGAAAAATTCTAAAATGGCCCAACCCGATTTGTAAAAGAAACTCATTAACCATATTTCAACTTAGTAGGCGGCTAGTCAAGCAAATAAAACCGCAGTAAATAAAAACCATTGTTAGCCCTTTTATAACATTTGTGGTTGAAACTTCGATAAACTCCTCTTAGTGGGTGTGTACGAAGTAAGTGGGTAAAGCCTGCAAATTTCCATCTTTCCAACTTTTGCGGTGACTTGTTACCCCTTTTTTTATTTTTACTATCCCTAGGGGTGAAATAAAAAAAAAACCTTTAAAAAGTTTTCAAGGATTTTAAAAACCTTCCTACACGTTAAAAAATGTTCTAACTCAACAACCGTAAAAAATTCCAAGGGTTCCATAATTCGCCCGGAATCCACTTTCACAGCTTTAGGGGTTGACTACATTTACCCGGTTTAACTCCTTTTGGGGGACGAATTTCGAAAAACCCAGAAAGCCGTTTTATCCGATTTGTAGAAGCAATTGATTTGCCGAATTTCAACATGTACCTGTAGCAGTTACTGCGTAATTGTTATTTTTAGAAAAACATATATATCTCATTTAACTCCTTTGAGGGTAAATTTCACAGCAACTTGATTTGTAAAACGAAGTGATGTACAAAATTTCAACTTGCTAAGTTGTCGGTCAAGCGGATAAAACCGCAGTCAATAAAAACCATTTTTACCAATTTTATATTCCGTGAGTATGGAATTTCGGAAAACCATGTTTTAGTGAATGTCTGCAAATTTTAATGAAAATTTCTGATTATCTATCAGTATATCAAGTATATATTAGATATAGATTTTTAAAATTCTTTCATCATTTTGACTTGATACTTTTTCGCGTTTAGTTAAAGATTTCATGCGACCGGTTAATGTTCTACGTTTCTTGATTTGTGGAAATGTCAGTACATATGATTTACACTGACACCAAATTCCATAACACTGTAATTTCCATCATCCAGAAAAAAGTCATTACAAACAATATTTACCGTGCCAAAATCACCAATATTAATTAGCATCTTACCGGCGTATTCAGTATCGAGGGACATAAGATTTTCGTAATCTAACGGGGTGTTAATGGGAAAACCGTAAGATTAATGCCAACATTGAAGTCCCAGCCATTTATAAGGTGTGGCACAATTTGCAAACGTATCTAAAGATAGCGATTCTGGGTTTTGTACAAACAATATTGTAATGGTTTATTGCCCATAGCAATTCTGATTGCCAAAGTTAACACAAGAATGAATTGATTCAAAATTTACCACAGCATTGACTATTTTATTTATTGCAAGAAAGTCAGTATTTTACATTAATAAATGCACTTGATATGAGCAGTAGTATAATTTGAGTGAGAGAGGTTGGCATAAGATAAGAAAGATTTCAGAAGGGGTACGTTCAGAGTTTCAGTCATAATTAATGTCTGAAATGGCAAATGGAGCTTGAATTATGTAGCTGACAGGGTTGATTTGAATAACGTCAAACAATGATGTGAATTTTAAAATAATACAAGATGTTTTGTGAAGTACAGAAATTGTATGAGCGTTATAATTATTAAAGGTTTATAAGCCACAAATGGCAAGGTAACGGAAAGGAACAGTGCAAGGCAGTATGAGGAAGAAAATATTGCAAAGAGCAATAAGGCAACCTATCGGAAGAGACATACAGCGCTAAATAAACTTATGCGATTAAGTGCAATTAAAAGAGCAAAGTGCTACGTGAACAATTTAAAAGAATAAAAACATTCTAGTAGTTATGCAAGAACATTTTATCAATACTATAGTCCATAAATAAACATGTAAATTAATTCTTTTTTATTATAAACATATGTAAATCATTATTGCTAGGAAAGAGAATGTCAATTGTTTAACAAAGAAGATCAAATAGAAGCTTGTAACAGTTAGGTTGTGTGCTAGTGGAGCTCCCAGTTTGTTTGAAATTAATAATAAAGAAAATTATATGTGGAGCCAAACATGTGTTTATTATAGTTACTGGGTATAGTCCATCTTTCTCGATAAAGTTTAAAGTGATAGTAGTGCCCAGTAAAGAAAAATAGGAGGCTGCAAGAATCATCCAAGTGCAACCAACTTTGGGGGTCCTTTTCCGAGTAGCAGGGACTTCTGATAGCCAGAACCTTGTGTGCTACAGTTGGAGTTGTTCGTCTGGAGTGTCTGGGTGAAGAAATTCGGAGGAGGAAGCCGTTACCAAGCGTGTAATTGCCGTGACGTCTCCATTGTGCGAGCAGCATCGGAGCAACACCTCGAAAAGGTAAATTTCATAGCAAGCACGTGGAGCATCCCCGTAGAATTTGGGGTACTTTAAATTTCGACATTTCCCGAGGGGCTAAACGTGATTCCAGCAGTCCAGATGCGTCCAGATTCGAATAATTGAGGTAGCGTCCTTTTGATTTGATATGTGAAGCCGTTTTTTGCAGTTTTGCCGGAAATATGACAATTGAACATCAGAGCGTCCGTTTGCGTCATCTGAAACAAAACAGGTTAGCGGAAGCTACGTCGCATATTTAGCAGGGTTGACCTGATGTGGTCTTGCCTTTTTTGGTTTTATAATTCAATTTATGCTATTTCTTGCACGCGCAGGTCATTTTGTTTGATGCAGTCAATTGGAGGTTATCCACCTATCAAATATAAAGGCACGCATTTGCCATAATGGTTAATTCAACATACAGCAAAGAATTTGTAATACAAGCTGGTGAACCTACCCTGAGAAAGAGTTTATTTCATGTTTTACCGGAGCTAAGCTATATTTGATTGCAAATAAATAAAATACAGAGAGCAATAATCCATTTATTAATCAAATAATTACTACATCATTTTAGTTGGCCCTGGGTTTGCCATAAAAAAATTAAATATAGAAACCATTTAAATTAATTTATAAATTATGGTGATTAGCCCTGATTAATTATAGTTTTTTAGGCCGTTTTTTATTTTTCCTTAATTCCCATTTGGAGCAGTTTTTGTACAAAATTGGCGAGTCCGCCTGTATATCGGACCCGTTTCGGTCATATTTTATCATATAATACGGCAGCTTTTCGCATCAAACAAAAATCCTAACCCGCGCGTGGCTTTTGGTTTTATTTGTCAGTCTAGCTTTCGCGCGAACCTCTATGCAGTAGCATTTTGCAGCTGGCTGTTACATCGAGGGTAACAACGCTCGTTTTTAATATTTTCCAGAAACACAATCAATGGGAGCGAGTGAGATACCTTTCTCGAATTTTTAAATCTCTGTCGCACCGAGACGGCCTTGTCGTCATCGGGCGAAGTGTCTCCGTTCCTATTAGTTACATCTGGCAGACAGGGCGTTTAGGCGCAAAGCTCCGTTTTAGCGTTGGTTTTTACGATTAGGCAGTCTCGAGCCGGTGTCATAAGGGCGACGCTGCGACCGTCTTGGCTCCGACGGCCGCCGGTGCCTTCGGGCGCAGGGCCCGAAGGCACCGGCGGCTGATATTTCGTGTTGTTACAGTTTTTTTGTGACTTCCTTAATTGTGTTCTTTGAGTCGGTTCTGAACTAGCTGTGAGAGCGGGCTGTTTGTTATTTTCGGGGTGCTGGTGGTGTCCGTGTCGTTGGCCTAAGCCACTCGTTAATTATGGAGGCTCGTTAGCCTGTTTTATCCGCCGTTCTTGGCGGGATTGTCCCGAGTGAGTGATCTAGATATTGGCCACGCCTTTGTTTGCAATTGCCAAGGGGCAGAGCACCAATTTCGTCCCGCGAGTGATGCAGGGGATCTCTTAGACGCTGCTATTTCCACCTACATGATTTCAATAGCAGTAAAGTGACAACCGACGCCTATTGATTATAAGCAACGCTACGTCTTGAGGCTGACCCACTAAACAAGGTAGCATGCGCTGTGTTGCACGTAACATTTACATATAAAATTAACCATTGTGTAACAAACTGGTTTGTCGCAAGCAGGCTTTGCATTGCAATTAATGCTCGCATATTTGCCGCCTGATATTTCATTCGAACGTGGTACATTCACGTACAAAATTAACCATTGTGTAACAAACTTGTTTGCCACAAGTAGTTTTTGCATTGTAATTAATGCTCGCATATTTGCCGCCTGATATTTCATTCGAACGTGGTACATTCACGTACAAAATTCACCATTGTGTAAGAAACGTGTTTACCGTAAGCTGGCTTTGCGTCGCAATTAAAATTCAAATTGGCTCTTTAAAGCCTGGTACACTCACGTATAAATTTAATAATTGCGTATTAAACCTGTTTTGCCGCCAGCTAACATTTAAATATAATCGAATTTGACTTATCGCCCGCCCGCCGTTTAATCGAGGCGAGGTACACTCACAAAAGTTAACCTTTGTTGTATGAGCCAACGCTTGGGGGGCTTTATCCGCTTTAGTTGTGCGTAATAGTTTTCTTTTAGCTAAGCCGTCTCCCAGCTGGGTTTCATTCCTTTTTCTTTGCATTTATTGTTGTACATGCCGACCACGTCGGCACCTCTGTAAAGTTTCGGCCATGTGAGGTGGCCTAATAGATGTATTAATTCTTGTATTGTGCATGTTTGTTTACAGGGTGACTTAGTCACTTTGTCAAGATCGATGTAAGGTGAGGTCCGAATAAGCATTGCAGGTAAGTTGGCGCGCTTGTCGCTCCGCTGCTGTCTCTAGAGTTAGTATTTGAGCACTTTTGGCCCCGTTTAGCTTTCAAGATGCGGTTAAGCGTGGGTTTTCCCCCTATTGGATTTTGTGGCGCCTATTTATTTTGTAACACCCTATACATATTGACACGCTTGCCCTGTGGTGTCTCGTTTTCGTTGGAGCACGCCCATCTCCTTGAGCGTATTTGAGCCGCGGCATTTATCCTATTTTGTAGCGATTTCCAGAGTAAGTGTGCACGTTTCCCGGACTTGTTAAGGTATAGGCCACTCACTCATCTGTGAGTGTCTTAAAATCAGTTTGACACTGTAACAAGTTTAGTTACTAGTGCCTTTTATTAGGTGGAGCGTCATTACAATATGAAACGACTTTGAGTAAACATGTGCCATAACGTACTATTCCTATAATTAATCTACGTATTCACAAACTTAGAACGTAAAATAGTGAATGAAAGCAGCTGTCAAGCCGCGCGTAGTTCAAAAAGTTGACATGCAGTGCACTATGGGGGTGCTTAGCATTCGCGAGGTCGTGGGTTCGATTTCCCTGGCCGTCTGCTCTGATTCAGGTTTTATGTGGTTTTCCTGAGTCAACAGAGTACCTTCTCTGAGGCGAATGCCGGGGCAGTACTTCTCCACTTTTCCTGGCTTCTCTCCCATTCTCCACCCCTCCTTTCTCTCACCCATTCTATAATTTTCGTTCTTGGCCTAAGAGGGACGTAAGGTCCCCATAGCAGCCCGCCCCCAGTTGGGGGAATTGAAATAACCCTGCACCTTTTTACCTTTTTGGAGTATGGGGTTGCTGCAAGTGGATTGCTGTTCTCGGGCGTATGCAAATAAATATTTAAAATTTATGATTCTAAAATTGCAAAGCCTTTAAAAGATTAAAAGTAAGTATTGTTGGCAAATTTACAGAAGTGGAACAAAAATCAACATTGTGTTTTAAATATATTGATGTCTTAAAAATGGCATAGAATGTAAAAAAAGATATAATGAACATGCAACCGAAGTATAAAGCAAATAAAAAGAATATTGAGTCAAGTAACACAGTTTATCAGCCAAAAATTCTATTTCGTACAATTTTATTGGAATTTCATCAGAAAATCGACTTTTCATTAGCTAAAAGTAGGGTCCCGGGTGGTGTAGCTTGAATAAGCGTCCACGTTCGATCAGCAGAGTTAAGCAACGCTCTTTCTGGTCAGAACTTTAATGGGAGTTCCAAGGCTGCATCTTTGGGCGCCTCGTGATACGGCTGTCACGGAAACAGTTGGCCCAGGCGGTCACAACAACATCATGACAGTCGTTAGTGGGGTTGGAAGTCCCAATAAATGCACAGCGACACCTATAATTGGCCTAACGGCCGTTGGCTAAGTGCGATATAAATAAAAATAAAATAAATATAAGTCAGACAGATTTATACTTATTAATCTATTTTACATTTGAATTTATAAATGATACCAGTTATTTATTTGTCCATTCGTAATTGCAAATATACTTCACATTAGCTGAAGATGATAGTTTTGAACTAAGTTTATTCTGTCCGTCAGGTTTTATCTGGAAATAGCCAGGCTAGCGCAGAACTAAAGCCTATTTGGATGCCACTACTGCGCAGAGAATTACAAAAATAGTCTACTGCGCATACAGCGGTAAGATATACAGGGTTTTCAAAGTTAAGTCGGCACTATTGCTAACTTCGTTATTATTGGAGCTACAAAGTCAGTTAAATAGGCAAATTAGTAACATTTTTTTCGCCAATTACGATGGTGAAAACGGAATCAAAATCGAACAACGCGTTCGTGAGTTATATTAAAAAGTTCAATTTTTTCAAATGGGACACTCAGTATACAATATTCACAATCGATAGGAAATTGAATTCTGAACAAAAAGTGCCCTATGTCCTTTTATCCTAATATCAAAAATGACAAAGGTATTGATGATTTTTCAAATTCGTCAAGGTGGCTGTGTTAGTGGCAACTTTGCCTTATCATAAAATATAAATTAAAAAGAATATCCATGAAGTGAAACAATATCGTTTATTTAAAATTATTCTATGAATTTATAAAAATAAAACCAAATTAGATACTCAAAAACATCACCCTCTTGCTCCAAGCATTCTTGAGCCCGCTTGTAAACGCTTCTAGTGGCCCTGGCAATGACAACTCGCGAACGCGATGTTCGATTTTGCTTCCGTTTTCACCATCGTAATTGGCGAAAAAAATACTACTAGTTTGCCTATCTAACTGACTTTGTAGCTCCAATAATAGCGAAGTTAGCAATAGTGCCGACTTAACTTTGAAAACCCTGTATATACGTTTATAACTAAAATATATAACCGCGCTGGTGGCCTAGTGATAAGAGTGACAGACTAGTAATCACAGCAATTAGCGGTCCCGGGTTCAAACCCCGGGGGAGGCACGAGTTTACGTATAAAAACGTACACTATCAGTCCTTCTCAGGACTAAGCAGGAACACCTGGAGACGAGAGTAGATCAACTCCCGAAACGTCGTGTGATATACACCCTAGACAGTGGAACAAGTCCGATAAAACATATCATAATAGACCACTACCAAAAAAATGGCATTCCTGAGCCGCAAAATTCCCACATCCCGAACTCTCTTAAAAAATACAATTGACCAGTAGAAAATCTCCAAACAGCAAATTTCACACAAATATTAATTTTACAATTTTTCTGATAATGCATAACGGTTTCCCCATTTTGCAACCCCTAAATCCACCTGAGCCGCAAAATTCTTAAAAACCCACAGATTCATCCACATACTGCCAAAAACAAAATTCGACATTTTTTATTTCCCCCTGTTGATGCGAACAACCAATTTGCTACTAATGCACCTCAGATTTATACCCCTGTAACTTCTCAACCGTGCATAGCAGACCCTAAAAACAGCCAGTACAGCGAACGTTGGTTCATCCTCTTTCCATCTAGCCCTAAATCACATTTGGATCTTTTAAAAAGTATGCGATGTAACAGCACCGAATGCTTTCGTGTCCAAAAAATCGTTTTAACCCCCGTATTTTCGCCCTCTCGAATCTTAAATTTTTACAACCTCTCCAGAAAGTGCTCCCTTGACGATATCTTCAAAATGACACCAACAACATTTACCTGCAATACACACAATTTTCAAAAATTCGCGAAAACTGCGCATTTTCCAAGCATCACACAAATCGCTGCAAGAGCCCCGTACTAGCGTCACATCTTTAATTCGTTAAACATTTTCAGTGTTAAAAAACTCCATTTATGTAAATTACAACAATATAGATTTCCAATCCAATTTAATTATTACTATAATATAAAGCCACTCACCTGTATGCGTTTTCTATTTTTGTTTGTTGATTTTATTATTTAAATTTAACCGTTCTAAACTTTGCCGCGCGTAAGAGGCTTCAAAAACACACCCACTCTGTTTGTATTCTGCGGTACACTATAAGACACACCCTCTCTATGCATTTGTGTTGTTTGTGATTCGGCACCCTAGCTGTAAAATAAAACGTTTAGTTCATTATTTCGTACGTAATTGCTGTAACTTGGCGTAAATATTGTAAACAAAAGCTTTTCTGCGCTACATATTAGTTCTATTCCTTGTAGACTGAGTAAGTATATAAGAATTTAGTGAAAGATTGTATGTTAAAATATTGGTTTTGTACAAGTTGTAATAGCGGTTTTTTTGAAAATAATTGTACAAGGTTTTGAAAAGGCCAACTCTTTGTTACTGTTGGTTTAAATTTGTGTAAATATCTAAAGCAGAATTTAACCGTGCAGATTTTGTATAAAATGGTTCGTAATAAATTTGTGTTTAAGTTTCGCTAGGAAAACGTGAAAGCCCGTTTTTGTTCCAAAAGGCAAACGCCTTGTTACTGTTACTTTAAATTAGTGCAAATATTTAAAAAAGAATTCTACCCTGGAAATTTGTAAGTACATAAAGATTGACCTCTTGGAGTATTTTCTATTTAATAGTTACAGCTTCTCTGTATATAGGCTTTCCTGTCATATTTCTACGTGTGCTAGTTCATCGAATGGTGTTCAGACAGTTGGTGGTTTACAATTTCAAGCAACTGTAACGGCCATTTTAACTTTCTCGTTCATAATTATTTGCCTTGTTTTATTTAGAATTTTAAAGATTTCTAACAAAGCTTTGCTCTAGAAAGTTCGTCGAGCGGTTGTTTCTCGCCCCGTGATTGGACACAGCTGCGCAGATCATGCTACTAACCGGTTCCCGTTGCAAGCGAGCGCGTCTGTCTGGGACCGCGTGGCGTCGGTTTGGAGTTAGTCAGTCACCGGCCGTGTTCATAAGCGCTTCGACAGCTTGGCTTTGTGGGCCGCCCCTCGCATTCGCGCGGGTGCGGTCAGTGACGTGCTGATATAGCTGCGATCCGCTTTTTGTGTTAGAGAGTTCTGAACTGGCCGTAAGAGTGTAAAGTCGTGTTTTTGGGTGCGTGAGTGTTGTTGTCGTGCCGATGGTCACCGCCGCTTGTTTCTTCTCGTAAGCCTGGAAGGCATATTTCTCCAACACATGTTGGGTACCTTTTGAGCGTGCGAACTTCAGGCCTCGCAGTTTTTGTCGTTGCCCAGTTGGGCTCTGTATTATTCCTTGATAATAAAGGGATACTCTCTGGACAGCGTGCACACCCACAACTTCAAGCCTCAGCCCATATACTCTAGCTAGCAGTGAGCGCCCCGCGTTCGTCTGACGCAGCTTTCAAGCAAAGCCGTTAATTAAGGTAGAGTGCTGTATTTATAGTCATTCTTGTTTGCCGGCCCGCAGACGGCTTTCGCCGTATTTAAATTAGTCATTCATGGTCACAAGCCTGTATACGGCTTGTGTTGAATTTATAATTAGTCATTCTTGTTCGCCGGCCCGCAGACGGCTTTCGCTGTATTTAAATTAGTCATTCATAGTCGCAGGCCCGCAGACGGCTTGTGTTGAATATATAATTAATCATTCTTGTTTGCCGGCCCGCAGGCATATACGTAATCTGCAGACGCATAAGGTATAACTCATCACATCGTTTATTCCGAAGTCGTACAGCCAATCAAAACAGAAGTAAACTGCAGACGTGTTGAATTATAATACGTCTGCACTTTACGCAAGCACCGTGACCACTATCTTTTCTTATTTATTGTATCTTGAGTTGATAAATACAGACTATTATTATTATTGTGTGTTTTCTTGAAATGTTCGGTTCATTCCGATTAAACGAAGCTTTGGTAAGGTCTAATTAGATTCTATTATTTATCTTTGAAATAAGAATTTTCTCTGCATGTTTGTAACATGACTGCTTTTCGGCCAAATTTCGAGTTACCAGCGATCACTATGCAAAAAAAATAATGTGTACAACACGTATGAAGGCAACTTTTTTTACTTATTTGCTTGATACATTCGGACTTCGCCATCGTTAATAAAACTGCAAATTCGTGAAAAAGTATGATTTTTATAATTAGTTGTACAATATACTATTGTACATCTGTCACTAAAAATCAGCAAAATTATTTTTATGGACTAAATGTAACTTTTATTAATTTGAGTATAATATAGCAAATCGTGGTATACATTTTTCAAAATAATCATGTTAGTTTTGACATTTGATTAGAATACAGAAAGCCTTACTATTTTTTTTAATAACGAGCTGTCGAACAACTGAAAATTATTGATTTTCATTAGTTACCTGACAAATGTTAGTTTACTAAGTAGTATTTTTAACACATGTTAAAAGTGTTTACTTTTAAGGTGTTCTCTCATAATATTTAATTTTGATGTATATAAGTGTAGTTAGTTACCTGGAACAAAAATGTCGTTTTTAATGACAGTTGTACAAAAAGTGATTTTTTTGCCAGAGTGGTAGTTTTACGAGGGTAAAAATTACTTTATGTTAGACTGAGTTATAAAATAGTGCTTTATTAGATAGTTTTGCGTTTATAAAGTAGCTCTCTATTTCACTCTACAGAAGAAAGTGCGCGTTGCTATGGAAATGAATAAATAAAACGGTCAGATTCTAAATTCATTTGTAGTTTTTGCAATACATAATGTAAATTTAATTATTTTTATATTTGTGGAAAAAATAACATTTACTTCTTGCGATAAAATTTTTCGTTCGTAAAATTACTATGACACTGCTCGTGGTCAAATCTTCATCCCCCGAAAAGAAACTATACTTTTATCTTTTGGCGACAAATATACTATTTACGTATAGTAATGTCACAATGTGGTTATTATAACATCGAAAACCGTTCGATAATGGAGTATATCAAAGCACAGTTTTTGTATTGTTATTTTCATATCAAAAACATTGAAACGGCCTATCTTGTTTCAGCCAACTGACAGATTGTCATATGTATGAAATGTCATAATTAAAAGTTTTCGATTATTTTTGTGGAAAGTAAATAACATTAGTGTATCATCCTCGTTTAATAATAGTATATTAAAATACAAGTTGCAGAAGGCATCTATTAAAGCACGAATTTGAAATTCCGAAACGAGCCGCATAGCTGCGAGTTGAGGAACAAATGAGTGCTTGAAGGACCTTCTGCAACGAGTGTTTTATACTATTTTTTCTATTGTGCCGCTTTATACTATTTTATAAATTAAAAATAAAAATGTTTTCTATTTTGCATTTAGAATCACTCCATTCTAGCACCCGAATGACGTCATTCTATAGCGACTTATTCTAACACTTAAATGACGTCATTTGGTTGCTAGAATGGAGTTATTCTAAACGCAAAATAGAAACAAAATTATTGCAGCTCTCGTTCTATTGGAGCACTCCTCGTTACTCACCTCGTGCCCCAAACCCACTCGTGTTACAATGGGCCCTCTTATTAAACTAGTATAATAATAAGCTACTCCTACGACAGTGCAGAAAGTACTTACTTTCTGCACTCTCATGTAAGAATGCACGCTTCTGGGACTAACTCTTAACATCGATGTTAAAAATAATTCACTTAGGACAGTGGTTCAATAAATAGTTATTTTTGTATTTAGAACCCAATAGTGTATTGTACAACTAGTTATGAAAGTCATACTGTTTTTCACGAATTTGCAAATGAGTAAAACAAGTTGCTTTCATATGTGTTGTTCACGTTATTTTTTGCATAGTAATCCTTGTAATTCAAAATTTGGTCGAAAGGGACTTCGGACTTCAACAACTGGACGTTTTAGAACGTAAAAGTATTTTGCGTCCTGTTGTGTGTGTCTGTATTGTGTGTACGAAGATGAATCGCTTCACAGATTGAAAACAAAATGAAAATGTCACCTTTTTTTACTGTTTTCGAAAAATTACATTTTGTAAGCGCTAAATTTGGTTAGATACAGGTTGTATTTGTATATCTACCGGCATTTTTTCGTTCTGTAAACTTTGGTTGGTTGAAATATAAACATGCGAAGCTAACCTCAACTACTTCTTATTAGTTAGATTTAATCTAACAGTTGTGTCGTTTACAAATTTTTACTCGAAGCCTTCTGGGAGCATACTTTCCATATTTAAGCAATTTATAGTAATTTTAGCCGGCACTTTAAATAGTCTTTTCACGAACTAACAACTAGTTCTTTGACTACGCGGAAAACAAGATATAGCATGTCAAAGCGAAACCACTGAGTAAACTGCAGACGTCTAATGCCCCTCTGTGTCTGCATTTTACATAAACTTTCATTGGCTCCATATTAATCAATTACCGATTGTAGCCGAACAGTTGTCATAATACCTTATGCGTCTGCAGATTACGTATATGCGGCCCGCAGACGGCTTTCTCTGTATTTAAATTAGTCATTCATGTTCACAAGCCTGCAGCCCGCGTCAGGGTCGTGTACCTATTGTTATTTTAGCTTAGTCGATTAGCGATACAGCGTCCCAAGCTGGGTTTAGTTTTAGCTCATTTATTATAATATGTTCTCATGGTGTGTACCTACTTTATTCACTTGTGCGTAGACCAATAGATCGCTTTATTGAAAGATGCCTTATGATTTCCCCACGTGTTTGTGCATGCTCATATTTAGGTTACATTATTCATACACTGTGTCAGTTTTTATGTAAAATGGAGCCTGAAAGCAGTTTAGAAATGTCACAGGTAAGTCGGTGTACTTGTCGCTACATGTGTTGGGAGTCGTTGTCTATACACTAAAATCCTACCCCGTTTGGCTTTCGGGGTTCGGTTAAGCGTGGGTTTCAAGTTTGAATCTCGTGGCGCCCATTTATTTTGCAACACCCTATACATACCGTCACGCTTGCCCTGTTGTGTACCGTTTCTAGAACCACGCCCATCTTCCTGAGCTTATCAAGCCGTGGCCTTTAGCCTGTTTTGTGAAATTTCCAGGGTAAGTGATGACAGTTCCCGGACTTGTTGAAGCAAGTGGCACTGTCCCACCCTAGAGTGTCTTTAGAATCATTTGATACTATAACAAGATTTTGTATGAAATGGTTTGTATCTGTCTCCAGGGCAATTAATATCTAAATTAATTCTACCTAAACGGAGAGCATAGGACTCGATAATACCCACGCAAAGTAGAAGTTTTTATAGGGACTTACCTTGATGGATATATACAGGAAGGCTCACATGTGGAAGTGGCACGTCGATTGACCCGTGACTCCAGGAGCACAAAACGATAAACACGAGCGATTACACAAAACAACAAAAAAAACGGGATCAGTTGACCGACCGTTCACCAACTCGTCTTAGGTTCATCTCATCGCAATGTGGGCCACTGACCCAACATTTAGGGGTGGCAGGAGAGGGGACAGTAAGCCCCATAACTCGACGTTCCACCAATAGTGGGTAAACTTACCGCTAGGTAGAATTACAAACTACACTAAATTTATGTACAGCTATTTACTTGTATTAAGAATTACGAATGAAATAAACTAAACTAACATGATTAAAAGCTAAATACCAAACATTCCGCCCACCAAAAAGGCCATGCATTTTTCTATCCGAGATCGGTGATGGTTACTGGGAGGGCAAAGGGCATAATTTAACCACCGGGCGCTGAAAGCTACCACTGGTCGTTTTAACCGTGGCTACTCGCACCACTCCATCCATACCAGGATGCACCTTTTCCACCCTGCCGATACGCCACTGCAGAGTCGGAGCGGAATTGTCTTTAATCAGAACTACTAGCCCCGGTTCCAGGTTTTTGGTGGGATTTAACCACTTCGAACGCTGTTGGAGTGTTTGTAAATACTCCGAATGCCATCGCCGCCAAAAATCCTGGTGCATGCGTTGGAGCAATTGCCATCGATCCAGACGATTGATTTTTAAATTGGTCAGATCTTCGTCTGGGACAGCGGAAAGTGGTTCGAGAGTTAAAAAATGCCCCGGTGTTAACACTGCAAGATCGTTGGGGTCTGTACTAAGCGAGCACAGGGGTCGAGAATTTAAGATGGCTTCGATCTGTACGAGTACCGTGAGAAATTCCTCGTCGGTCAGAATTTGATCGCCTACCACTCTAACCAGATGGGACTTCACTGACTTGATTCCTGCTTCCCAGACCCCTCCCATGTGAGGGGCCGAAGGGGGGTTAAATGACCAGGAAATGTTTTCATACTCGACCGCGTCCTTAATGAATTTAATAAGTTTTCTATTGGCACCGATAAAATTAGTTCCGCAATCACTAAAAATGGAGGAACAACGGCCCCGCCGAGCGACGAACCTGCGCAACGCTGCCAAACATGCATCGGTTGATAATTCCGAAACTAATTCTAGATGCAGGCATTTAGTAGCAAAACATACAAACAAACATATGTAAGCCTTTTGTGGCGCAAGACCCCGACGTCTACCTAACCTGATGTGATATGGGCCACCCATATCAACTCCTACGACTGCGAATGGTTTAATTTGGGTAATCCGGGTAGCGGGAAGATTCCCCATTGGAGGTGTGACCGATTGGGGGTTAACGCGAAAACAGCGATTGCATTTCGAAACACAACGACGAATTGCGCTTTTAGCAGCTATTATCCAAACCTGTTGCCTCAATAAATAAAGTAACGTCTGAGGTCCGGGATGGAAATAATCTTCGTGGAATTGACTTATAATCAGCTCGGTCAGCTTATGATTTTTGGGCAATAGAAAAGGGTGTTTACTACCATAGGAAATATTAGCATGAGCTAAACGACCGCCCACTCTGACAATTCCTTCGCAATCAAGAAATGGAGCGAGTGTTCTAATTGGCTTGGAGCATTGTTGATTTAAAGTCAATCTTCGAATATCATCACGAAACGATATGTGCTGAACATGTTTAATTAATAGATTGAGGGCCCTTTGTTGTTCACCTACAGTGATGGACCCGAATCGCCGTGTAGTAGCGTTGCGGCAGTTGTGCACGAACCGCATGCAATAGGAAATGTTCCTTTTTATTTTCCGTAACGATGAAAATCGAGACAATAATTGATCGCAATTAAATGGATCAAATGGCTCATCGTTCACGGTTGTTGCCATCAACACAAGTTTGCGTTCTTCGCGTAAAACTGATTCCATGTCCAAGGAGTTTTGATCTTTTAGGGTAGGCCATTCGTCAGAATTTTTTGAAAGCCAAGAAGGGCCGCTCCACCATAAGGGGTGGTTCAGCAATTCCCGAGGAAGAAGTCCCCTGGATGCGCAATCCGCGGGATTATCAGCGGAAGGAACATGGCGCCAAGAAGTTGCTGGTACGCGTTCTTGAATGTAGCTAACGCGATTGCTAACAAATGTTTTCCACCGATGCGGAGACGAATGAAGCCAAGCTAAAACTATCGTAAAATCAGTCCACGCATAAATTGCGGCGAAGCTAACAAACGACGAGTAGGACGAGCAAATAAAAGAAATTAGTTTGGCTAGCAATTGCGCCCCACATAATTCCAATTGAGGAATTGGTCGCCGTTGTAAGGGGGCAACTTTGGTTTTAGCCATCATAAACCTCACTACTGATTCATTCGGACCGATTACAAATCTAAGGTACACTATCGCGGAGAAACCGGCCTCTGAACTGTCAGAAAACCCGTGCAACTCACAGTTGACATAATTCGCAGGAATTAATTGGCGATGAATTTTGATGTGAGCTATGTCCGCTAATTGCGACTTATATAATTCCCAACGATCAATTATTTCCGAGGGAGGCAATTCATCCCATCCTAATCCTAGACACCATAAGTGTTGTATAAGCCGCTTCGAAAAGAACGTTAACGGCGCTAAGAAACCGATGGGATCGAAGACCCTTGCGACTTCCGATAGGATGTGCCTTTTGGAACAGGGACGATCAATAGGTTCAACCTTGAATCTAATACTGTCACTTGATGGGGACCATTGTAAGCCAAGGATCTTCAAAGGGGAGCAAGGTTCACCGGAATCGAAAGATACCATATTCTCTACCAGATGCGTGGGGTCTAGGTGGTTGGTTAACGCTGGAGAATTACTAGCCCATTTCCTTAATTCAAATCCGCCACAACGCAACAATTTTATCAGTTGATCCTGTAGGATTAAGGCCTCAGCCACGGAGGAACATCCAGTGGCAATATCGTCGACATAGATATCTCTTCGAACGACCGAAGATGCTTGAGGAAACCGGTGTTGCTCGTCATCAGCTAATTGAATAAGTGTTCTAATTGCGAGAAACGGCGATGAAGTAACTCCATATGCGACCCTATTCAAGATATATTCTTTTACAGGCTGATCTATGGAAGAGCGCCATAGAATACGTTGAAAATCACAGTCTGTAGTCGAGACGATTATTTGGCGAAACATGTGCTTAATGTCGCTAGTTATTACTACATTATGAGCGCGAAAGTTTAATAACACAGAGACTATGTCTTGCTGCAATTTTGGCCCAGAATACAATGTGTCATTTAGCGATAAGCCATTTGAAGCTCTCGAGCTGGCATCAAAAACTACACGGAATTTTGAATTCGTCACACAATGATGTGGAATGTAATAACATTTATCGGGACGAGGATCCGCCGATGCGAGGACCATATGCCCTGTATTAATGTATTCGTCCATATAGTTGACGTATTCCCTTCTCAAAGAAGGATTGTGCATAAGGCGATTTTCGAGCAATTGCAGCCGCCTTAAGGCGATATCGCGCGAATTGGGAAATTTTGGATTTTGCACCTTGAACGGCAACGAAACGACATATCGACCAGTACTATCACGGGATACCGTAGATAAATATAACGACTCGCAAATGGCATCCGCGGCGTCGACCGTAGATATCTGCGGGGGTTCTTCTGTTCGCCAAAACACTTTCAATGTGTCATCGAGGGTTGGAATTTCGACCGATGTCAGATAAGCTTTAGCAACTGCGTTCGACGCGGGACCAACGCATCCATTAACAACCTAACCGAAGACCGTGTTAAGTGCTGCGGGTTCATTTTGGGACGTACTCAAAATTGCGCCAGGTTTAATCACGTGTGCATATATATCGGCACCTAGCAATAAATCTACTTGGCGGGCCCGATAAAATTCGGGATCCGCTAATATTAAGCCAGAAATATGATTCCATTTAGAAGGGTCGATGGAACTGGCCGGGATATTACCGGCGATTTGAGGGATTACATGGGCCTTTATGCTAAATACAGGCACCGGCTTATTGCTGTAACAAGGACGAAGACAACATGTTGCAAAACCTGCAGAAAGCAAGGCCTTTTCAGAGGTTTCTGAACCAATACCATGAATAACGGTTTTAAATGTTGTAAGTGTTAATCCCAAACGCCTTAAACCCTTTTGCGTGATAAAGCTACCCTGTGAACAATTATCAATGAGACAGCGCAACTTCTGAAAATTACCGAGAGCGTCTTGAATTTCCACAATAGCCGTAGAAAGTAAAACCGATTCGCACGACAATACGCTCGCACAAGCGGTTAGGCTCGTTTGCACCTCGGGGGGTGGAACAGTTACACCGACCTCAGCATTCGCCGAACTTTGGGATCTTGCCGGAAAATGGAGCATCGTGTGGTGTTTATTGCGACAGTTTCTACATACTGATTTTGATGGACAAGAATTACTCATATGGTTAAAGCGCAAACAATTCAAACAAAGACGATGCGATTTGACCATTTCAAATCGCTCGTGTGGCGTTTTTGCCGCAAACACAGGGCACGCATAAACTGTATGTGCCAATTGACAAATCAGACATTTCGAAGTGTTTTCGCTACCTGAAGTAAGTTTATTATTCGAGGATTTATTTACTAAGAACGCCGATTTAGTAGACGGCTTTGCAAACAGGTGTTTGAACCCTTTGTTGGCTGAGTTATCAACACTTTCCAGGACGCGACATTGACTTTCAATAAAATCTTCTAATTGTTTTAGCGTTGGAATGTCCGATGCCTTAGACCTAATCTCCGATTCAAATAATTTTCGCGTATCTGTATCAAGCTTATCTAAAAGGATGCTAAACCACATAAAGTCCTCTAACGAATTAGCAATGTTTAGAGCCTTAAGGGCCAAACGATTCTCTTTAACGTGGTCAAAGAGTTTTCGCAGGTCTTTCGCGGATTCTGCTTTTAATTTTGGAAAATTATTAATTGATTTCCAATAGTGATTAGCTAATCTACGCTTATCATCGTAGCGGTCGACGAGTGTATCGTATGCGATTTTATAATTATCTCCTGACAAAGGCAACGACTTAATAAGATTTAATGGCTCATTTTGTAAACAACTCAAAAGGTATTGCAGTTTTTGAATGTCAGACAAATCAGATCTAGTATGTATTGCACTTCGAAATAATTCGATAAAACCGGTCCATTGACTATACTCGCCGGAATAAATCGGGAGTTCCAGTTTCGGCAAACGGACGTTATTAGAATGATTGAAGCTACGATTCGAAGAATTGTCATTAAGATTGCTAAAACTCGGGGACGATTCATTATCAGGAAACAAAGAAAAATAAATAGCTTCAATACTATTAAAGGCATCATCAAATTGTTTCCTAATGGCCTCTTCGGATGCTAGGTCCGGATTAGCTTGAGTGGCTATATTTTGAATAATAGCGCGATGCAAGGGTTGAAATTCATCATAAATCGACTTTGCCCTGTCAAGTCGCCGTTTGAATAGAGGACGTAACGCGGTTTCTTCCTGAGATGAAGAAGCTAGGTCACGAATTTCCAATAATTGATTAATTAAAGTACTGCGGAGTGCCAAGTTCATTTTAAGCTGATTGGCCATGATTTATTGGTATGCGGCGACGGAAGTATGCGACAGAAGGCTATATGCAAAATCCAAAACTTTGAGGATCGACAGCCGCCTGCAGTACCACAGCAATAAAAGCAAAAGCAATAAAACCCAACCGTTCTACGATGGTCACTTGTTGACCATATGCCCGGCGCAACCAAACTAGGAAATTCCGAGAACGAGCGACAATGGATGCAAAGATGTTGACCAAATTAGGCATAAAATTAATATGTGGGACGGCGAAACGTAACGACATACGCAATATACACGAATCAATAAGTTAAATCAATAATAACTCGTAAATAGCTGTACCTGCGCTGGAGCTTTGAATTTGGAAAATAAACGATATCAAAATTTGGAAAATTCGACAAATTTCACGCGTTTCTACTACACAAAAAACGGATAATCTCAATTGATTAGATCCAGCTCGAAGGACCAGAAATGTATCTGTCTCCAGGGCAATTAATATCTAAATTAATTCTACCTAAACGGAGAGCATAGGACTCGATAATACCCACGCAAAGTAGAAGTTTTTATAGGGACTTACCTTGATGGATATATACAGGAAGGCTCACATGTGGAAGTGGCACGTCGATTGACCCGTGACTCCAGGAGCACAAAACGATAAACACGAGCGATTACACAAAACAACAAAAAAAACGGGATCAGTTGACCGACCGTTCACCAACTCGTCTTAGGTTCATCTCATCGCAATGTGGGCCACTGACCCAACATTTAGGGGTGGCAGGAGAGGGGACAGTAAGCCCCATAACTCGACGTTCCACCAATAGTGGGTAAACTTACCGCTAGGTAGAATTACAAACTACACTAAATTTATTAGTATACAGCTATTTACTTGTATTAAGAATTACGAATGAAATAAACTAAACTAACATGATTAAAAGCTAAATACCAAACATGGTTCGTAATAGATTTGTGTTTGTGTTTGTAGGTTTTGCTAGCTTTTAAAAAACAGCTGTCATGAAAACGTCTACACGGAGCATGTTATTTGAGTTTGTCTTCTTCCATTATTTTCAAACGCCGCTATTATAATCTATAAAAATACACATTTTATACACATAATCCTAACTAAATTCTTATATACGTACCCAGTGTACACAGTAAAACTATAATATGTAATGCTTAAACGATTTTTAAAAATATTTCCAACAAATAACAGCAACCAATTACGTACGAAACAATCACAGAATAAACATTTTACTCTGTAAATGTGCATCGAGCTCGGCGATTCTCGCACAACGCAAATACCTAGAGAAGGTCTTATCCCGTACCGCTGAATACAAACAGAGATAAATGCGCTATCGCCTGCAAAACTGCTTTGCATTATCATGGGATAATTTTGTAAGGTTGATTACGTCACGCAAGACTTTAATCAATGCTGCACGACTGCCGTCACGTGATAATTTAAAAATTATGCTGCAGTTTGTTTATTTAATTAAACTATCAGGATTGTAGGTTTCATGTTTCTATTTGCAATAATTATACTACTTTTGGTAACAAAAAAATTAAAGTGGAAGCCCCTATTATACTAATCACACCGAACGAGAACAACATACCAGAGTATTTTTATTAGAAGAAGAGGACGAAAGAAAACTTTATACGGTACCATTTTTAAAAGTAAATTTTAGAAACCAGGAATTTTGCCTTAGTTGATAGCGGAACTTGGCATTTTTAATTAAGGAAGAAATTGTAATGCAAGGTTTTACAAGATAAAATCATTAAAACAAATAAACCAATTCATTGTCTATTTCAACAACGATTAGGATCGTGAACATTAAAGTAACTGTAGGAAAACGGGAATACTACGTTAGATTTTTCATCGTTAATACCTTAAGTGTAAATTTTGTACTGAGTACAGATATTATTCAGCAATTAGGTGTAATAATAGATGCTGTAAATAGGAACATCAATCTGTATAAAATAATTCAGCCTTGGGCAGAACCCAGCTGCCAGGAAGAAAGAAATAGATGCCGATCTAAGAATGCCGGAGACGATAGAACTTGTAGCCATGCAAATAGTGCTGCAAACGATACAAAAAGTTGTTGCCATGCAATTAGTGCTGTAGAAGTGTAGACGATACGAAAAATTGTTGCCGAGCTAAGAATGCCGGAGATAATTCGAAACGGAATGCCTGTACAAAGTTACAGAATGGTATAACCATTAATAAGTATGCCATATTAAAGGATTTGCTGAATAATGAGCAGATAGGAAAGAAAATGATACAATTTAAAGACAAAATAATGGTCATAATAAAAATCTGGTGTGATACACGCAATGATTTTTTAAAAAACTATCTCGAAGCATTTCCGAACCCATATTTCTAGAAACTTTTTTTATTTTCATGAGAGGATCACGCTCTCTTAAAGTTTGCTTTTACTTTGGAACATCCTGTATTATTATTGAATTGAACATATCCACATCTTTCGTATATTTACCATTCTCTTGGCTTGCCATAAATGTTGCGTGTGGTGCGTTACGATGAGTTTTTCTCAGATTATAAAGGAAAATTGAGAAAGTCTTGCCATAGTTGTGGTTGCATTAGTTTTTACTTCCTTTTACGATAAAAGAAATATTGGATTCACCCCAAAAATTAGAAATTGAGTTTTCAACAGATCTTCACGTTTTGGAGTCCCCTGAACCCACAAAATATGTTTTTGTTTATTGGTCTGTCTGTGTGTCTGTCTGTCTGGGTGTCTGTGAACAGAAGATCTCAAAAACGAAAAGAGGTATGGTGTTGAAACTTCATATATGAGTTTTGTATACTATCCAGATGCGACAGCAAGCTTTTGAAAAAAAAATCGCATAACCGGAAGTATGGTTTTACTCTTGTCATTTTTCAGTTTTTCTATTTTTTCAAAAACGGCTCTAACGATCTTTTTAAAACTTCACATTTTTATTAAATTTTTAATGTGTATTGATGTGAGATAGGTGATTTTCAAGTTGAATACCTCTAAAATGGGTTTCTTTTGTTTCTTTTCTATTTTTTTCTATTAACTCCTATTTTTAATAGAACACCCGGTATATTATTACATTTTTGAATTCAGTTTAAAATTTTAGAAAAAATTTGTCTCTTGCACGGTTTCTGTAGAATTTGTAATTTTTGAAAATTTTTGACAAATGTTTAAAAATTAAAGATAAATTTTTTGGCTAATTATAAGATCACTGTAAAAGGAAGCTGTGTGCGTGTATCACACCAGCTTTTTTCTTTATGGGTATATCTATGTATGGTGAATACTTTATTAATTATCTTGTTCCTCCTGCTTATCGTCTATTTTAATAAAGAAATTTAGAAGTACAGTAGACACCCAATCTGGTGCGTGGTAAAGTGCGTTGAAATATTGTGGTTTCATTGTTGGTCTTACAGTAAAAATATCTATTTTGTAGCAAATAATAGTAGTTTATGCATTAAGGGCATAATCAATAGATTATAGCAAGGGGAAATGTTTAAAGTGCGACGCGAAGTGGAGAGCTTTAAATTTCTCGAGAGCTATAATTGAGATTAGGCGCGTGGTACATACAACGTTTTATTTCATTTTGGTTCTCAAAATGGAAACAAATCATGGCTACAGACTACTGCATTTTCTTTGTACTGGCACTGTGCATTTTTGCTGTGCTATGGTTACTATGTAGATTTGTAGTGTTGCTATACTACATTCTTGGTGCCTGTTATACTAATTAGCAGATTTATAGGCCCTAGGGTCATAAAAGCCATTTTAAGTCCGGTATGAAGAGCCAATAAACAAGATTATGGTTCCAAAATGAAATAAAGTTTATTTGCGTTGTGTAATTCATTATTATCTACATGCATTTCCTGCATTTTATATGACTTTTAATAATCCGTGTAGGGGGTACACGCTTGGATCATACGGGGGATAGTCGAAAGCCAACTGTATAAATTGTTTTTGCTGTCGAATAAGCATCTGCAAGTACCGAAATAGAATGTTATCATTTCTCTTATAAAATTAAAAGTGGCAACACCCATTTCTCAGAAAAAAAATTGTACACAAATACAGTGTGTATTTATTAAACTAATTACAAATAAAATTGCTTATTTTCTAAGCAGCAATTTGGTGCTAGGCTCTAAAGATTGTAACAAAATCTGTGCTACATCAACCACTTCTTAAGAGAAGGATCCAATTTTTCTGCCCCCTTTCTTATCTGCAATGTCACTCCTAATATTTTGGCCGAGGAGGCTTTATCGTCAGGTAAATATCATACAATCCTAAGTCAATTCCACGACAAATACCATTTCGTTCCACTTTATAGTTTCCTTCAGGAATTAAGGGCGGAAATTTGGAACCATCTAAAGCCCAGTTGCATATTTTATATAGACCCTGTATATAAAAATAAATATTAAGTAAGCATACCTTCCTATTCTCTTAAATTCTAAATCTACTGGTTGGTTACACATAGAATACATTTACTAGCGGCTACTGTGTGTTTTAAAAATTTCCAGGGTCACTACATTCTGAGTACTTGAAAATCATCTTCTGACCGCTATAACTAGCTTTACTATTATTTTAGCAGGAAACCTTCTTAAACTTTTTTTTTTTTTTATTATTAAGAAATTTGAGTGCCTCAACAACAAGGTCTTATGGCACTAGGTTACAATAGGTAATTATAATTATATACATCACAGCAAATTAAACACTTGTATGTCTTTAAGATATAACAGTAGCTGGTCTGGTTTGGAGAATGCCGTGTGTAGGTTTCCTCCGAGTAGGTATTTTGCGCGTGCTTCTTCGTATTTAGGGCACATACATAGAAGATGTGTTACTGTTAAGTTTGTGTTGCACTGTTCACATATTGGACGTTCGCTTCGTTGTAGTAAGTAGTCGTGGGTTAACCTGGTATGGCCAACCTTGAGACGTGCTATCACTGTTTCTTCATTTCTTTTTAAATTAGTATTAGTCCATTTAGCAGGAGGGAGTGGTGTATAATAATTTTTGGTTTCTGTAATTCGCATCCATTCTTGATTCCATTTTGTGGAAAGTTTGTATTTTAACGAGGTTTTTAGATCTGTTCTCGTGTGGTACAAGGTATCATATGTGTCCTTCGATGCAGCTTCTTTGGCTTGTTGGTCTACTTCTTCATTACCTTGGATTTTTGTGTGTGATGGGATCCATATAAAATTTATTGTTTTGTTCTTGGTTTCAATTTTTTGTCTGAGTGCGTGGATTTCTTTCACATATTCGTTTTGGGAGTGGGTATTAATTAGTCCTTGAAGGGCACTGAGAGAGTCTGTGATGATTGCGAAATTATGATGGCTATTCTCCAGGATATATTTAAGACCTTCTTTTATGGCGTATAGTTCTGCACTGTATATGCTCGAGAGGTCTGGAAGTTTGAACTGGAAGGTTACGTCTTTGTGTTTGAAGGCACATCCAACTACGTCATTCATTTTAGAACCATCGGTGTATAAGACTTCCTTATCTGGGGAGTTATTAAGGATATCGTATAAGAAATTTCGGTATACGACGGGATTTGTAGAGGTTTTTGGAAACTTTGCTAATTCTAGGTTGATTAAAGGGGTACTGATGGTATATGGAAGTGGAGATGTCGGCATTTGGGTAAATAGTGGTTGGAGTTCGAGGTCGATAAAGAGGTGATGTGCACGAATATTGAAAGGAGGTATGATGCTTTTAGATAAGGTATAAAGGTTGTGGAATAAAGGATGAGTAACTACATACTGGTTGGGGTGGTTTGGGTTGCCCATTACACGAATAGTATATGTTGAAAGCTGCATTAGGAGTCTATAGTTTAGAGGCAGTTGGCCTGTTAGTGAATATAAGATAGGTACAGGGCTAGTACGATGTGCTCCCGTGGCAAGTCGAAGACCATGGTGGTATATTGAGTACAGCGACTTTAAGATAGGGCTGGTGGTAGATCCATATATACAGAGGCAATATTCTATTTTGGATCTAATTAGAGTATTGACTATAGATTTTAATGTTTTTGTATTGTTTCCCCACTCTTGGCGTGCTATTATTTTTATGATGTTCAGTGACCGCCTGCAACTGTCGATTGTTCTTTTTATATGGGGTATCCAATTCATTCTACGGTCAAGTATAACTCCAAGGTATTTAATTTCCTTTGCATAGTCGAGAGGAGTGTTATGTAGTGTAAGGACAGGTGTAGGAGGGTTGTGTTTTCTAGAGAAGGTTAGACACTTGGTTTTTGTAGAGGAGAACCGTAATCCGTTTTCTTTAGACCACTGTTCTAGGTTATTAATAGCTTGTTGTAGGTATCTTTGGGTAATGTTGGAGTTTTTGCTAGAGATATATATAGCGAGGTCATCTGCAAACAGTGACATTTGAAGGGTAGCTGGAATTCTCTCAAAAATGTCATTTATAGCAATTAGAAATAGAGTAACGCTAATTACAGAGCCCTGAGGAATTCCATTCTCTTGGATCTCTTCCCTAGACATGGTATTGCCCAGTCGCACTGCAAATTTCCTATCTTGTAAGAAGTTGTTGATAAAGTGTACAAGTCGACCTTTATAACCCCATCCTATAAGAGCTGATAGAATTTTGTGTTTCCATACGGTATCGTATGCTTTTTGTAAGTCAAAGAAGACGGCTGTTGTAGATTCCTTTTTGATAAACCCATTTTTTACTATTACCTCTAGTTTACTTATACAGTCTAGGGTGGAACGATTTCTTCGAAAACCATTTTGATTTTTATTGAGCTGATTTAGGTTCTCAAGATGTACTGTCAGTCTGTTGTTGATGATGCGTTCTAGGAGTTTACAAATGGTGGATGTTAATGAAATGGGTCGGTAACTATCTGGATCATCTTTCGGTTTATTCGATTTCAAGATTGGAATCACTATAGATTTTTTCCAGAGTTCAGGCAATATTCCTGTTTTCCATATGTAGTTGTACAGTTTAGTTAGTTCTTGCTTTAGGTTTTCGGTACTGTTTTTGATCATTGAGTAGTGTATATTATCTATTCCGGGACTAGATTCTTTTGTCTGCGCAAGAGCATATTCGAGTTCATCTTGATGTATGTCAGTGTTGTAGGTTTCATTTTCAGTTTCTGGTATAATCAGTTCCACTTTTTCTATTTCTACTTTTCGGGCTTGGAACTCTGGATCATAATTTTCTGTGCTTGAATGTTTTTTGAAGTGGGTTGCTAATATATTTACTATATCTTTTTGTGTAGTAAATATTTGGTTCTTACTCTTTACACCAGTAATATGGAAAGACGAAGGGTTTCCATTCATTCTTTTAAGTTTATTCCACATTTCCTTAGTTGTTGTTTCTGAATTAATTGAGTTGATATACATTTCCCAAGATGATTTTTTTGTTGATTTGACGATTCTTCTTGCTTCTGCCCTCATTTTCTTGTAGAAGATAAGATTTTCGATTGATTTGCATCTTTTATATTTGTTGAATGCCTGGTTTTTTCTGTGGATAGCTTCCTTACAATCATGGTTCCACCAAGGAACTTTGTATGTGAAGTTTATATTTTTGGATGTTGGAATTGCTTGGGTGGCTGCTTGGATAATTGTCGAATTGAGTTCATTTATGCTGATGTTAATGTCTTTTAGATCGGAAAAAATATATGGTTTTTCCCTCAACTGCTCTTTGTAGATATCCCAATTCGCTTTATTTATTTTCCATTTTTTGGTCCCGTTATTGATGCTGTTGTTAATACTGTTGGTTCTTTGATTGATGGTGATACATACTGGAAAATGATCACTATCGTATGTGTTCGGTAATACTGACCAAGTTAGATTTAGGGCTTGTCTGGGACTACATAGTGACAAATCAATAGCTGAGAAGGTGTTAGTTCTCATGTCAAAGTGGGTAGGTTGTCCAGTATTAAGGAGTGTAATATTGTTTTCGTCCAGAATTTTGTCAATTATCTTGCCTTTGTTGTTGCCTTTACTACATCCCCATGTAGTACTATGTGAGTTAAAGTCACCCACTATTATAAACGGTTCTTGAAGCTGTTGTATGAGTTCGTCTATTTCTGTTGAGGTAAGCTGGTAATTGGGAGGTATATATATGTTGCAAATAATAAGTACGTAAGGGCAGTAAATTTTTATTGCTATGGCTTCTAGTTCTGTTTGTAATTGAATTAGTTCTGAGTGGATGTGGTCTTTAATAAAAGTAGTTACACCCCCGCTGGCATGATTCGTGCAGCGGTTTTTAGTGTATGGGACGTAACCTTTAAGATATGGTTGTTTGTTGCCTTTTAAATGTGATTCTTGAAGGCAGAGTACCTTTGGTTGACATTCAAGGAGTAATGTTTGAATATTCTCTAGATGGGAGTAAAATCCATTGCAGTTAAAGTGTATAATACTGAAATATGGGGAGTTTGTGTTAGCCATTTTTGTTTGTAATAGAATGAGGGGTGGTTAGTATTCTGAGAGTTCTTCTAGGTTAGAGCTTCCTGTGTCGCTTTCTGTGGTTTCAGGTTGGGGGAGATCATGTAGAAGCATATTTTTAATACGCGTGAATCTGTATTTCATCTTTTGGTGTGTCAATAGAGGGTAAAGATCAGTTAGGGTATTTGTAATAGGTTCAGCAACTTGCGCGTAGAGTTTGATTGTCTCCGTCGGTGTATGTTTCATGTCCAGAATAATGTATCGTTAATGTAGTTAAAGAGAATATGAGTAGGTATATAAGTTTCAACTCTAATGAGGCTTGTTGATATATTAACC
>CALNHX010003753.1:0-89951 GCA_940337035.1 Agriotes lineatus | reverse complement strand
TGGACTTCGATAACGTAGGAGCAAAAATTAAGTACATCAAGCGTATGTATGTATGTATGTTTGTACGTATGTTTGTTAATAGATAAACATTGCAAGGCATTGACAAACAAATATTGCTAAAAATGGAAACATTTTCGACGATATGCGTCTCACAACGTATGACAAAATTACTAGTATTTATAGATTACATTAAATATTTACACTGCTTTGTTTGATAAAAGTCTTATTTTGGACAAATCTGATTTTCTAATAAATGAGATAGTTTGTGATTATATTCAACGCGTGCTAACTAAGAGAAATAAGTCAGATTATATTTAATTTTGTACCCAATTAACAACTTAAGGCTGTTATATAACCTCCATAGTTATTATAATCGATACTATGATAATTTTCATAATTAATCATCCTTAGACGAACTCCCATGTGCTACGCCACTGCCACAGTTTGACATTCTATACTGCTATTCGCCATTGTGGATTGTTGTAGTGTAGGTGACTGTCCTGTAAGTATTTATTGAAATTGTTGTTTATTATTGCTTTAATATTACCCAAAGACGCAAAACTCCTCAACCAACAGCACACCCAATTGCAGTTCGAACCAAGCTTGCCCGTAGGTTAACCCCATACCTCACAATGACATTGAAAACAGAACACAACAAATTTTTGCATGACTGTCAAAGAGCAGCAATCATTTGCACCACTAGTAATGCCCCTGTTCGTTTCAAAGCAGGCCTATAGTAGCTAGAATTCCCTGGAAATTGGAGCCATGTCACACCATTCGTGTTCTTTGTGCAGGACACTAGCAATGATTCCGGGTAATGTGGACCCTCGGAGGCCCGACAAGGTGCAGCGGTACAAGCCGGCTGCCTCAGGCAACAGCAGTGCCCCCGGGGAGGACCTGACCCCCGACTACATGAATATCCTGGGTACGTAAAAGTTCGACTCAGCGTATGAATATGGGTCGTGTTTTATGTTTATTTTCAATATCACTGCTGTGACTCAGACTGTAATTTCAAGAAATTTGCCATTATTATAAGTCGCCTTCAGTTGGCAGTCATGTAGTTTTATCAGGGACTGTGTTCCTGGAACAATTGATATTATCGGTAGGATGTTTAGTAATTTTAAACATGTTATTTATTGCTCTTGCTAGAATACAACAAATAAGAATCTAATTGCATATCAGATAGCGATCATATTACGGTTGTATTTTTTACAGTACAAAAATTAGTTTATGCAATTTTTTTACTTCTCCAAAACCATAACCGAACATCAAGTAAAACGGTTGTGATGTAGTAAAATTATCAAAGCTAAGAACTTGATTAAATGATGATAGAACTTTGTACGACGTTCAGTATAGCTGATTTTTATTAATGACATTAATTAATAACAAAAAATTATGCGAATATCACCAAAGGTCATCTCGTTATTATTTTTCCCGTCACTTAATCGAGAATAAAAATGGGGTCGTGTGTCATTCTATTTATATCGAATGTTTGCAATTACATTGTAGGGATAGAATATTTTGTCAAATGCTGGGTTTGAATTAGAAGTTGCATGTTTAACTGTCGAGCTATTTTTGTGGGATACTTTGAAGGCATTTATTATGTGCCAGACAGTTCCGGATATGGAAATAGCTTGCATGTGCGTTTAATTTTATTGATTGTGTCTTTATTAATAATACTCCTAGTTCTTAAACCTCTGGGGCTTTGAATTAATGAAACTCCAGCTGTATTTATTGACATAATTTAGTAATATAAAAAACACTCTTAGACGGTATTAACAAGCTTTAGATTGTAATATGTTTAAAAGATTTTTTTATCATCCAAATTAGGAAGATATAGCCGTATGTAGGTCAGAGTAATAGGTGTGGATATTAAATAAGCATGAAATTATAATTGTAATTAGTGTAGGGAAAGTCAGTTGAAAAATGTAGCCAAATTAAGGTGTTGTTAAGCAAGGAGGAAAGCATTTATTAGACAGCCATTCCTTAACCCTAGAACGCATACATCTAAGAAAGTTACATTAACGCATATGTGGTGTCGTATACGACACCACACCTTTTTTTGTTTAATGAGGCACTTTAAATTTACTATGCGCCTTTTTTAATATCTGGGAGATAATTTTGACTGCATAGATGCGTATTAAAGCGCAAAGCGGAAATGAAAGTTCTTAAAATATTTATTTATGAGTATGAATAAATGAATTGTTAAATCTAAGGAACTGATCAGGTACTAATATCTACGTTAAACACTTTTGACAAATAACTACAGTGTGATTTTGTAAAAACTCAATTGCAGCACGCCCTGGATAGCCTGAATCAGTTGGCAGTACTGAAGTGTATTGTTGGTTACACTGTCTGTGTCAAAACTCAAGCAAAACCAAAACTGCTAACCTCGAATTTGACATAGACTTACAGTGTCACCAACAATACATTTCAGTATTGCCAACTGATTCAGGCTATCCAGGGCCTGCTGCAATTAAGTGTTTAAAAAATCACTCGGTAGTCTCTGTTCAGCACATAAATTACACTGCAGGCTATCAAGTTAGGTTTTGCGTCAGTCTGTGTCAAAGTTTTGACACAGACTGACGCAAAAGCTAACCTGATAACCTTGAATTTGACATAGACTTACAGTGCCATCAACATATTGTTCATACGTTTGAACTTCCACAGCCCGCAGAGGATCATTTTTTTTGGATCTCTCGATATTTGCATCATAACCTCAAAAAGTTATTTAATGTCAATTGAAATTAGTTCTAATTATAAGCGTTGCCATCTCTGTTCCTTTTAGTAATTAGTTAATATATTATCGAGTTACCTTTGTAATATGTTATTTTGGTTGCCTGCTCCACTCTATCTGTTCGGAGACTGAAGTATAATAGCTAACTGGCAATCCTATAAAGACAGTAGTCATAGCTATTTTAACAAATTCCACTTAGCATTACGTTACTATGAAAATTATGTACGTAAACTGACAGATGGCAAGTGGTTACCGACCAACACCTACCGAGAAAACGTGTTACGTGATTGCATAGATGGCGTCATATGCGACACCAAGTAACTAAAAAACTAATTATAAAGCTTGTAACAAGTTTTGGAAATTAAAAATTAAAGGAGATATCAAAAATAATCTTCTGGAGAGGTACTGAAAATATGAATATGATAACATAACAGCAAATCACTAAAAACTAGATAGTTAAATAGGTGGTGTCTCATATGACGCCACCTATGCGTTCTAGGGTTAATACTAGTTTTAAATGTATGCATCAAGTTTTACTGGAATCTTAGAGGCATGTAACGTAGATAAATGCTGAAATGGGCAAAACAGTAGGGGTGGATGCTTAATGCTCATCATTTTTTAAAAATAATGCTTTGCCAATTTTATTACTACTTATGCATATATTTTGAGTCAGTTATTCATTTTACTTTTGCTCGTTTAAACGTTTCTCTATGTTGTATAGATTCTGAAATGTCTTCATATCACAGAAATCAATCAGTACATCCACAATAAAAATAGGTCAAACAAAGAGGCAGTAAGATCAAAGTTCACTTTTGTTTGTTTGTGTGCGTGCACCTATGTGTATTATTATTTTGTGATGGAAAGATTAAAATATGAGTCATAATAGGCAACAATGCTCAGTGGCTCTGACTACTGATTTATCAGTTATGAGTTCGGTTTCTGATTTCAATGTATGTATGTAAATCTGTAACCTCATTTACCTTGCGGTGTAGAGGCTGGTGCTTTATGCGCTGTCATAAATCAAGGTTTTAAAAATCAAAATGTAAAACCAAGGGCCATGCTTGTGTTTTAGTCGTTGCAACATACTCGCCGCGACCAGACCTGAAGAGTGTTTTACCAGCGTCACAGCAGATTGTTTCTTATGGCTTGGACACAACATTTTATATGTCTACAACCTGGTTGCGGCGATCATATTGCAGCAACTAAAATACAAGCATGGTTTTACCCTTAGTTTCAGCCAATTGATCGTAGCAATTAATGTCTGAGGTACCTGGTAACTCGCATGTCTAGACTTGCTCCATAACGAATAGCAACAATAAGGTTTAATTGTTGTTATAGAAAGGGGAAAGACAAAGTAAATGTATTTTCGTGTTATTTAATAGTATAATTTTCTAATTGTTGAAAGAGAATGCTGTTTCTGTTAAAGATTAGAAAGTTGCCTTCGAAGGTTGGAGGAGACGCAAAATATGCATGTGATAATCTAGATTGTCATTTGTGGAATCTGAAGTGTTTTAATTAATGCTAAGAAAGAATATCATACATCTTACAGATTGTAGATATTACCCAGGCACACATGAATTGTACAAAGAATAGATATTTGCTCGATTAAAATATTTCTGATGCTGGAATTAAACTGAAATAAAGCAAATAATTAGTATTTGATACTCTTTTATATAACTATTAAAAAACATCATTGGAAAAGGACTCAAAGAAAACTTTTACGTAATAGAAAATGTTGCAGGAGTTTTTTCTTGGCAAATGTTGGCATTTACTGTTGGCTATAACCTCTCTTGATGATGGTGGTAAATTGTGATAAAACGCGTTTTATTTACTTGCTACAATAAACTCGAATTACGACAGTTGTAAAGAGAATTAAACCGCAGCAAAAACAAAGTGGTGCCAGTGCTCCTAACTAACACAGAAAATCGAAAAACGAATACTGGAAATTAAGGTAAGAGGAAGGAAAGCAAGCTAACAGTAAAAGTGAGTGATAGGAGTGAAACCGGCAGCGTCTGCTAAAGGTTATCGCCCGGAGCTGAAGCGACGTTGCCAGACTGTAAATAATTCAGTAAATACAAATTAACCCAAAATGGAGGAAATCAAAGAAATGTGTAAGGAAATGAAAGAAGACCTAAAAGAAGTAAAGGATGGACAAAAAAGCATACCTGGAAGAAATTACCCAGCTAAAAAAGGAAAACGCAGTACATACTAAAATCACAAATGCGTAAGCTAGAGAACCAGCTAGAATACTTAGAGAAAACAGATAAGCAAAATAACATAATAATCTCAGGGCTAAAAGTAAAAACAGAGAAAGCTTCAGAACTAAAAAGGGAATTAGAAAAAACAGTGAATAGAATACTTGGGACAGATAGCGAAATGGTAACCGTACAAACAATAAATGACAACATGTACAGAGCTGAAATGAAAAGTTCTAATGAGAAATCCAAAATAATGCATAACAAATCCAAACTAAAGAACCTAACAACTAAGAGAACTTTCATAAATGACGATCTAACTGAGAATGAACAAAAAATCCAGAAACATCTAACACGAAGCGAAGAAACAAAGAATAAAAGGAAACGTAGTAAGAGTGGGCTTTTAGAAACTCACCATAAACAACGAAAAATGGATATGGAACGACAAAAGCGGCGAACTAAACAAAGCACAGTTAGCAAGACATGGAATAAATCCAAAAAACTAAGTAACGCAAAAAAGGACGAAGAGACGACGACAACAGCAATCGAAAAGGACACGAATAGAGGAAAAACGGAAAGATAAAAAAGAAAAAACGAAAGATGGTACGTGGGTATATGGAACTTTCATGGGCTAAATGGAATAGAAGAAGAACTAGTAAAAGAGATACGAAAAACACAGGGCTGTGGAGTCGGTAAAAAAAAGTCCGACTCTGACTCCCGACTCCGACTCCGACAGTACTAGAATATTGATAACCCCCACCCCCTCATTCCTATTCATCTACCTTACCGGCTCGTAACGAATTTCGCAAGGTTTGCGGTATGTGTATAATTATCTTGTTTAATATTTGCTATTTATAATCATAAATTAACAATAAAAACATAATGAAAATCGTGATTTTTATCAACCCTGGGTCTGAGTTTTCAAATAATCAGTAATACAGTTGTTCAAATAGTTTTTAGTTTTTACAAAAAGAATTTATTGTAAAGTGGTAGTCGTAGTCAGGTAATTTATACCAACTCCGACTCCACCCAAAAAGTTCCAACTCCTCGACTCCAACCCCCGACTCTGATTCCCGACTCCGACTCTCGACTCCGATTCCCGACTCCGACTCTACAGCCCTGGAAAAACAAATATAAAAGTGCTAGCTTTAACAGAAACAAACATAAAAGGGAACAGCTGCAAACAAATAGGAAAAGGAAATATGTTAATAAACAGTGGAATAGATAAACACCAGAGAGCACAGGTTGCATAATTCTGGAAGAGTATACAAACTACATTAAGAAATGGGAATATATCAACAAAGGAATATTAAAAATAGAACTAGATGAATGTAAAGGAAAAGATCTCATAGATTTAATAATATGCTACGGGCCAAGCGAAAACGAGAAGGCCGAAGACAAAAATTACTTCTGGGAAAAATTACAAGAGACATTAGAAAACAGCAGAGAAAAGACTAATCTTAGGGGATCTAAATGCCAGGGTAGGGAATAAACCAGAGAAATGGGAAGGAACTATCGGGAAAGAAGGAGAAGATGGGAGACGACTACTAGAGTTTAGCAGCGACAATGACATGTACATCATGAACACATTCTTTAAACACAAAACAATCCACAAAATAACCCGTGAAGCTGTGAGCAGAGGGGTAAAATCTATAATCGATTACGGAATAGCAACAAGATCCCTAAGAAACGAAATAACAGACTTAAGAGTAAAACGCGGGGCAGAAATAGGAAGTGATCATTACCTACTCGCGATAAGTATAAAAGACAGGAAAGTAAAACCACCAAAAAAAGAAGTACACAGGGCAAGATATAATTTCACCAAGAAAATAAAAGTATATAAACTCAGAAGAAACAAGACACAACAGGAATACCAAACAAAACTGGAAAAAAACAGATGACCTTCCGTGACCTTCACGTAACAAGGGGAAACATAGAAATGCTTGAAAGATTTAAAAAAAATAATAAATGCAGCAGAAGAAGTATGCGGAACCACTAAGCAAAGTACATAAAAAATCTGTAAAAGGCTTTACCCAGAACTTCCCTCGTTAACATTGTGACACTAAATAATTTTAAAAATCAAATTAAGTTAGGAGTACAAATATCTTCACGTTTTTAATAAATTAAATACATTTTGAAATTTAAAAAAATGTATCTCGCTGGGGTTTGAACCCACCGCATCTGCAGCCCTGCAGAATGCTCGATCCTATCCGAATCTCCGCAGCGGATATAACTACAGTGAAATTCCATCTGCGCTACCGAGTTTCTTCCAGATAAGTCCGGCACGCGCCTGTCTTGGAGCACGGTGTTATGGTTGAAACATTTTTACTCTTTTGTGACATTATCCTTTATCGGTTGAGTCTTATTTTCGGCAAATGTAAATCCTGGGCTATGTGAAAGTTATTACTTTCTTTTATTTCAAAATTAACCCAAAAATAAACAAACAGACAGACAGACTGACGGAATTGAGAAAACCTCTTTTTCGTTATCTAGGGACCTTGAAACGTGAAGATCTGAAAAAATGGTGATTTTTTCGTGATTACAATACACGCCATGGTGGAACCAACAAGTGGAAGACGAAATAAAAAAGAAGAAGAAACGATATATAAGCAGTAGAACACCAGAAAATGAACAATGTTATAAAGAACAAAGAAACAAAGCCAAACTAACAGTAACAGAAGCAAAGAAGAAAAGCTGGGAGGAATTTGGAAAGGCCCTAGAGACTAATAGCAAAGAAAATGTCAAGATGTTCTACAAAACGCTTAAACACTTAATAAAATAACCTACCCTGGGCACAAATCAAAAACAAGGCAGGAGATATGCTGACAGATGGGAAAGACATCATCAACCAATGGAAAGAGTATTTTGAAGAACTTCTAGGATCAAAAGTATAAGAGAAAACCAACAAAACAACTATCCAACCACAACACACAGATCGGATCAAAACACAGAAAACAGAGCACACACGGACTACATAACAGAGAAAACTCAAAACAGGAAAGGCACCTGGCTGTGATGAAATAGCCCCAGAAATGTTGAAGTTTATGAGCATCTCAGCGATAAAAGAACTAAGTAATATCTACAATAGAGCATGGCAGGACAAGAAAATTCCGGAAGACTGGAGCAGAGCAGTAATACTGCCAATCCACAAAAAAGGGGACCCTAAACTCTGCGATAACTACAGAGGCATATCCCTCCTATGCGTTGCCTCCAAGATATATGAAACAGTGTTAGAAAAGAAGTGATAGAACCACAGCTAGAAGACCAACGAAGTGGGTTCCGACAAGAACACGGAATACAGGACCATATATTCACATTGCAACAACTGACCGAAAAAGCCATAGCAAAAAATAAAAAACTATACATATGCTATATAGATATGAACAAAGCTTTCGACAAAATCAAAAGGGAAGAAATATGGAAAAGTTTAAACAGAAAGGGGATCAACGAGGAACTAATACAAGCAGTACAAAGCATATACCGCAATACATCCAATATAGGCAGGACAAACAACGCAAGCTCAATTCCGTTCTGCACAAATGAAGGAGTAAGACAAGGTGGGGTCTTAAGTCCACTTCTCTTCATATGTGTAATGGACGCAATTATAAAAGAAAGCACCAAAGGAATGAAGAATTACAAAGCAGGCTGGTACAACATGGAAGAAATAGATATTGTGTTATGTGCTTTTGCCGATGATGTGGTGCTGATGGCGGATAATAAACAAGACCTTGAAAAAACCTATAAGTCTGGAACGACGAAGCTATAATATACGGACTCGAAATTAACAGGGAAAAGACGAAAATCACGAAGAAGAGAACTTGAGCATACAACTAGAAGAAGAAACTATAGAGCAAGTAAACAAATGCAAGTACCTGGGGAAAATAATATAAAGCCAAGGAACCAACAAAGAAGAACTAAACAACAGAATTAAAGCCGCCGGAAGACTGTACTTTGCTCTGAATAGAAGCTTCCTGCGAAACAAAAATATTAAGGCGAGAACGAAAACAACAGTCTACAACTCAATTTATTTAATTTTGAATTACAGCTGTTCTTGTGAATGTAAGAATGATAAGACAGATATATGACTGTTCGCAATACGGAACACCAGTGGGTGTTCTGCCTTTCTCACAGACACTATCTATCCTACAACATCTAGAGATTAAAATCAGCTAATAAGATTTGTTTTTCTTTCAAACGTAAAATAAAATTCTGTCGTTTAAGTCAATTACATATAATTAAAAAATTCTTTATTTATTCATAATATCTAACGTTTTGCTAAGTCTTGGTTAGCTTCATCAGAGATAAAATAATTTTGTTAAAATAATGTAGGACATAAGGACAATTAAAATTTCGATCTGTAAATATTGGTACAAATTAGTGTTTTGGATTTGTGAATGAACAATTATCCTCTATTTAATTAATTACCTGTTTTAAACATGTATGAGTATTCAGATGGTAACCTTCTTTATTACATGATTTCGCCAACAAAATTGTCCATAGCTCCAAATTGTAGCTGTTAAAAATATACAAACGTGAGACGTTAAGTAATTAGCATTTATTCTTTACTTACACAGTTGCTGGAAATATTGTGAAAATGTTGATTATTTGGAAAGGTAACCAGTTTTGAAGAGATGTATTATTTCTTACGGGTAATTTTTAATTTTTCCTTCCTTTGTTTATGTATCTGTCCTTAATATTGGTTAATGTTCTCATTTGGGATTCTTTTTGTTTGATTTTATTTTCTCTGTAAAATAGGTGGTTGTTATTTTAGGTGGTTATTAATGTATTGTTTACTTACTTTTATGTTTGATTTTTTTTATGTAATAGCTTTTTTACATTTTATTGAAGGGTTGTAGTTTTCCGTTTGATTGTTCGACCTTGAAATAATAGTGTCGTATGAATAACTCAAGGTCGAACAATCAAACGGAAAAATTACAACCCTTCACCTTACGTTTGAAAGAAAAACAAATCTTATTAGCTGATTTTAATCTCTAGATGTTGTAGGATAGATAGTGTCTGTGAGAAAGGCAGAACACCCACTGGTGTTCCGCATTGCGAACAGTCATATATCTGTCTTATCATTCTTATAAACTCAATTTATGTAGCAACCCTAACGTTCGGCTGCGAAAACTGGGTTTTGAATAAAAAACAAGAAAATCAAATGCAAGCATCTGAAATGAAATTTCTACGTGGAACACTCGGAATTAGAAGAATTGATAAAGTGCAAAATTCAGAAATCAGAAAACAGCTCCACACAACGCCACTCGTTGAAAGGATTGAAGAACAGAAATTAAGATGGTTTGGACACATGTGCTGCATGCACAACAGCAGACAGGTAAAGAAGATCTGGGAAGCCAAAGCACCGGGTAAAAACAGACGGGGAAGACCTAGACGAACATGGATCCACAGTATATCCGAACTGTTAGCAGAACGAGGGAAGACGTGGACAGATGGCAAAGCCTGGCGAAAGATAGAAAAAATTGGAGAAAATTCGCCAAACTCCCCAGAGCTGAGAAGATACATCCTCGACACCCTAGGACAGGTGTGGCGAACCAATGGCACGCGTGCCATTGATGGCACGCAGCAAAATAATTTGGACACGGCCTTAATTAAGAAATTTAGGTACCTCATCGAAACAATTTATTTTTTCGTCTACATTTGAGGTCATTGTGACAAAGTTCATTGTGAACAAGGCTACCGGTGCCGGAAAGGCAACAGACTGCGTGACAGGTAGATTTTGCGCGAATTTCTGACCGAATGGATGGGAGTGAGCTACGGTGTGAGCTAGCGCGGGCGCCGCGGAGTGACGGCGAGAGGGGCGCTGTTACGCTTAGTTTGTAGTTCGCATGCAGTATTTGAAATAACTAGTTGGATTTTACTTTAAGCATTTATTTTGTAAGTTTTCCCCTGGATCGTTAGGCAGCCCTATTTACATTTATTTTTAAATATTGCATAAATTTTCCCCTGCGTAGCTAGGCAACCTTATTTTCATCTTGTGATAACATTTTTCAGCAAAGTTTTTCTGGTGGTCCTTTTCCAATTTTTGGGAGATTTTGATAACCTGAGTTGAATTCCGTGTGGTAGTATTTCTCGACCTTTTCCATCCCAGCCTTCGCTTGAATAAGTTGGTTGCCTCTCGGCTTCGTGTTTCACCAGCTTAATTATAGCTTGGTTCATTTGTGAGGGAGAATTTGGAAGCAACGAAAGCCCACTGAACGTTAGGATAATTGTTTATGGTTGCAATCCTCACGTTCACTACGTTCTTGCGGAATTTTGGGGCCCACTTTCGTTGTTTGCACGGCACTCCAGGCTGTCCGCCACCTCCAGGTTAGTCTTCTTCAGCTCCCGCCTTTTAGCTCGGTTATGTACCTAAGAATATGTATTTTTAGCCTATTTCTACCTGGCATTATTTGATGGCACGTCATGGACTCGTTAACCATTTCTTTAGAAAAAATGGCACGTAGATCCATAAAGGTTCGCCACCCCTGCCCTAGGGTATAAGTGGTCTAGATTATGATGATGACTTTCACTCTGATGATGCAAGCTGCAAGGTCTTGCGAAACGTTAGTGAATATGGATGCACAAACAGCAAAACGGCCAAATCTGCCTAAGTATCCTCGTTCTCAAGATACTCAAACAACACGAGCCACCAAAGAGCATGGCCATCGCGCGGGGTTTTTGCTCGACTTCACAAGGTGCAAGGCACATTAAGCCAGAAAATGCTGGGTGTTCATATACAAATACTACGCGGTCTAAGCCGAAATTCTATGCTAAGGAGAATGATGATAAAAAACATCATTGGAAAAGGACTCAAAGAAAACTTTTACGTAATAGAAAATGTTACAGGAATTTTTTCTTGGCAAATGTTGGCATATACTGTTGGCTATTACCTCTCTTATAACCTCTCTTGATGATGATGTCAACTAACTTTTGCAAAATTCTGGCTATAATTGCCCCACATTTCCTGAACTGTAATATTTAATTCAGATACACTTCAAATTGGAGGGGTGCAAAGGAGTTTCTTAATTTTATTTCAGTATTTCAATGGGGGCAGGTCTGGACTATCGGAAATCCATTTTAAAAGTGCCTAATGCTTGTAACCAAGAGGTTATTATTTTGGCGAGCTGCACCATCCTGTTCGAAAATAAATTTTTGTCCAGATAATTTTAACTTCCTTATTGAGGGTACTGGTTGTTCCGGAAGAAAGGTTTCATAATTAATTTGTAGCCTGTAAACTTGGTACAGGCAGACCTCACCGTTTGCGGCTTTGCGGTTCGCTGATTTGATTTTACACGGGGCACCTTTGTGCTTCCTTTTCTTTACCGTTCGCGGATTGCTTTGCCGTACGCGGATGGAATGGCCAACTGTTTCAACTTTTACACACTAACGGCCAGTCTTATAAAGGCCACTAACCTGACGTTAACTTTAATTTGCTGTTAAAATAAATAAAAGCGCATAAAAATTTGTTTACTAATGAATAATATGTCATAAGCGCCAACGTTTTCATGAACTTTTGTTTATTTTAACAGCGATTTAAAGTTAACGTCAGATTAGTGACCCTTATAAGATCGGCCATAAGTAAATAAAGCAGAGGTATGCGGTTTATGTCATGAACACCTAAATAACATTATTTATCACGACCTTGTAAACACACTTATCGAGCCTATTCCTTTGAATCTCTTATTACCAAATCGGACCTGAAATAAATTTTAAAATTATATATCTTGAATAAACAAATGGACATTCGAGCTCTAGATTCAAGTGGCAGACGTATGTTACGTATGGAACTTTAATTCAAGCTTTACTGCGTTCTCGAGCGTTTCTGCCGAAAATTCAGAGTTTAATTTTTAAAACACGGAAAACCATGTTGTCAAAGCGTAAAGTTTCTGCTTCATATTTTCCAGACAAAAAATGCAGAAAAGTTTTGGTTTTTTGAGTTTGCATAGTATAAATAAATCTAGTTAATGGAACCTAACCCAGTTTTTATGATTTATGTGTTTACTTGCGCATCGTGGTTTTGCGCTTTGCGGCATTCTTCTGGAACGTAACCTCCGTGAATGGAGAGGTCTGCCTGTATTTCTTTTGAGGTTGTCGGTTACAAGTATATGCTTCATGGGTCGAGTATTATAACTTTAAGACAGCATCGAATAAAATTACTGATGTGCTTGCTTCATAAATGAATAAATGGCATTATAGATTTTCTCACTTCTGGAAGTCTATAGATTTTCTTGTTCCTAATAGAATAACTCGTTTAAAAACTCTATTTTATGAGTGCTAGCATAGATGCAACTATAGTCTGTTCACTAAACATAAAAACACAAAGTGGCCTTTGATTTCTAAAATTTCATGAGTGTACTTCCAAAATGCATCTTTTGTCTAGGAATGTACTTAGAGAAAGTTACTAAAACAAATAGGTTAAGAGTGTGACATTTAATTAGCATCTGTCATAACCACTTTCAAGGATGTTAAACAAATACTGTGTTGGATACTATTGATGTAGAATTTATTAATAGGTATTGTTATTACATTTTATAAAAGTTCAGGCAACAATTTTCAGAATAGTATGTAACTTTGACACTGAATTAACGATATTTATTAATTGTCATTTTTAAATTAAAAGTCGCCTTTATGCAGGTATGGAAACCTTTGCAAAACAAAATACAGAATCCCTGGCAGACAAATTTTACGTATATGCCAACTTCAAAAAAATGTATATGTTTTTGTGTTTACTGAATGGCCTATAGATGTAGCTATACATACAACGAGCATAGAGACCCTGTATATAGTTAGATAAGAGTTGAGAAAACACAAACGTCAACCGCCAAATTTGATCCAAAACATGCATCATGCATGCATGCGCAGAAATACTGTTTGAAAGTCACTAGATCGTTTTATCTAAAACACATTTCTTTAAATTTCTACTGCTGCTTCAAAGCACCCAAAACAGCGTGGAGTACTGTTTGTATCAGAAATAAATAACAAGTGTTAGACACTGAAATATGTATACATATTTCGTATAGCAGATATATGAACATTTCCAAAAACGATGGTTTTTGCATATTAAAGCTTTGAACTTCTCTTTAGTAAAAATGTTTTTGAAAGCTTTTTCGAGTTTCTCATTTTTACTCTTTCCATTGTATACCTAATTTCTTGCTCAGGATAACGTTATTCTTTTTTAAATTGTTAATTTGTTTTCCCGCGGGTTACTAATTTTGAATGGAAAGCGCAATCCTTGCTTTGGTATAGCAATTCATACGTGATTTGGGTAGCAGATTCCTGTTTATTGCTATTTCTGTCTTAAAAGCAAGGTTCAGACTAATGTTCAGCGGAAAAGTCGTCTTTAGGATTGAAGAAAATTTCATTTCCAGGTCTGGTTATAATGATATGAAAATAAAGTAGGAACGACAGCACCTTTTAATTTCCTTCTGTCATCCACGCGTACTTCTTCCCACTGGTTTGATTCAAATGTACTATTTTTGATATGCTGCTCTTAGCTCTTCGTTTCTAAGATATTTATTTATAGAAAACCTTGTTCGGATTGGTTTTTGCAGCCAATAATACAGCAACCCGTCATTTCAGGAACGTAGATAAAAGTGCAGCTCCATATGTTTGCATAAAAAAGACAAATTACTACATTTTCAGTGACAATTTTTGACTTAAATGAACAATTTGTCAAATTTGATTAATGGGAAACTGTTTCTAAGGCAATGAGTATTCAAATATACGACGCGCGTGATCCACCAATCACAATGAATTCCCCCGTTTTCTCAACTCTTTTGTAACTATATACAGGGACTCTAGACGAGCACTGCTAAAATTTGTAGAATCGAGTACTCCTTGGATTGCCAACGTTCTGCAATTGTCATATTCGAAAATTTGACATTGTTTACCAATAATACAGTTGACAGTTCAATTTCAAAGCAAACAGTTTGTTTCAACAGAATTTAACAAAGTAATAATTGTGTGAAAAAATGGAAATTTTGAATCGTGATTTTCGTGTGATGATCTTTTATGATTTTCGATACGATTTAACACCGCAGCAATGTGTGGAAAATCTTAGTTCATTATTTGGGGATGAAGTACCATCCAAAACTACGGTTTACAAATGGTTCGCAGAATTCAAGTGTGGAAGATTAACATTTGAAAATAATGTTCGCGAAGGTTATGTATGCACCTCTGTTGTCATGAAAAATATCAATGCTGTGCGTGCAATGATTTTAGCAGATTGGCATGTGACATATAGTGAGATAGAAGAATCCTTAGGCATTGCGGCAAAACAAATACATAACAATTTTCTACGATCAGTTGCATGTCAGGACGCTGTGCAGTCGTTGGATACCTCACAATTTGAAAGATGTATAAAACAGCCATGCGGTGCAAGGAAATGCTAAAAAAACTCTCACATACGTGAATCTTTCGGTCTGGAAATTATAATTTTAGGTTAGCTGCAGTTTAAGATTTGTGTGTACGTAGTACACAATGTTCTATCATTTGTTTGGAAACCACTGCTTTTCGGGGGATTTCTGCACTTGCACAGCAAACATCAAACCCAGTGGGGACGCTATACTGAAGTTTTCCCGAGCCTGAAACTGGGTGTTTCAAAGTGAACCTAAAGCAACAAAAGTGGTGCGTTCACGAAGCGTTTGAAAGAAAATTATTGCTTGTTTCTTCGGAAAAACGGGTCGTGTTGCAACTGTTGCATTACAGGATTGAAGGACAATTAATGCTGACTGGTATAGTTCAATTTGTTTACGGGAAATTATCGCTGAAATTAGAAGAAACAACGTAAACCGGCGAATCATTGTCCATCATGACAATGCAAGCACACACACACACAGCACAATGAACTGTCAAGTTTTTGACTAGTAGCTACATCGAATTAATGACTCATTGCCCATATTTGCCTGATTGGCTTGCGTTTTTCATTGCTTGAAGATGCCGTTGAAGCATTTAAATCGTTTGTTTCGGAGATACATCGTTCAGAGTGGAAAAAGTGTTTTGAAGATCCGTTTCATCGAATGCAAAAGTGTATAAATGTTGAAGGCGAATATTTTGAGAGGCAATAACGTGATTTACATAATGTAATGTGTTTTTTACATTTTCTGTGAACTTTAGTAGTGCTCCTCATACACATAATCCAATTATAAGAATGTTGCTTAGCTATAACGATTATTTAGAACCTAGGTTTTGTCAAAGTGGAGTATGCTTACCCTAGGGTTGCTTTGGCCAGGTGTAGGAGGTACATGGCTGATTTATATATTGACGAATGAAAACATTGGAAATTAGCGATACAAAAGAGATCATTTTGAATCATATTTTTGATTAAGGTGTCCGATTGTTATCCATTTTGGAGAGGAATAATGGCATTGTTAAAATGTAATTAATAGGGATGTCAGCGGGTACCCGGGTCGACCCGGGTAATAGTCGACCCGGGTGTAGTTTCAGGACCCGGGTACCCGACTAGTAAATTATGTAATTTCCAAGAAGTCAGCCTTTTTCGGAGAAGATGATAAAAATAATAGCAATAAGCGCTAGAAAAACATAACCATGAAGTAATAACAAGAATGGGATGGGGTGATCCCATACCAGAAGTTTTTTGTTTCATATAAGGAAGGCAATAAATCCGCTTCACGGAAATATTCAACCCGTCAATAGTACCATTAAATTGCGTCAGTATGGGATGAAGTAACATAAACATCCTGTGTGTGATGTTGATTGATGCTGCTACCAATTTCGGACAAAAAATCACGTAGTTGAATTTGATAACACTTGGAAGTGTGAAAATACTTAGGAATAACAGACGACTTGCAGTTTGAATTGGTGAGTAGGTACTATTTCAATTTAGTTCAATTTAAAACTTGCGGCGAAAAAGAAAGCAATTTGTAGTTACTTCAGTTGTTCAGATGTACACTAACATCTTTGTTATATATTTCGGGTACCCGGGGGTACCCAGGTACTGCTTTCGGGTACCCGGGTTTGATTTTAGATCGGGTACGACATCCCTAGTAATTAAACAAATATTCCAAACAAATATAAGTAGGCACGTGGTTTATAATAAGTACTCAAAATGGCTACCATTAACTGCTTATAACACAACACGACATAGTTACTAATTAATTGTGTGCTGCAGTGGTTATTGTGGTTTTTTTTTGTATGGAACGTACAACATAATCGATTCTTTCAAGTAATTCTTGAGTTGCAGTTATGGGTAAACTTTTTGTTTCATCGATCCCCACAAGAAGTAATCTATAATCGTTAGATCTGGGAATCGTGCTGGCCAAGGAATCGGCCCTCCATGACATTCATCTGGTTATAATGCGCTGAAGCTTCATGCTGCAAAATCATAATTGACGAATCTTTGAGAAGGGGAGGGTGTTATTTACATTGTCGTTTGCATTAAGTCCAATTGGCAGTTCTACAGGTCTTGTGAGATGATGCCCAATATGTGCTTTCATTACACCATGTACACTTGTGTTTTGAATAAATAATATTCATCAGTTCACAAAATCTTTTTTAATACATTTTGACTCCATTGGAATGATTGGGACCGATGATTTCTGTTATTGAAGTGTCTAGACACATTGGAAATTATCAACATATAAACCTTGCTCACGAAATACTTGATAAAGTTTTGAACTTAAGGACAATAGTATTAATAATAGTATAATAATAATAATAATAATGTGGATGAAAACCTCTACAGAATGCCCTCATTCAGAAGTGATGTAAAGCAGTGGGTCTGATGTTACTACGATGTGGCAAAATTCTAAGTAGGACTTTGACCATATGACCAAAGCAGTCGGTGTCTAAGGTACCTGGTACTCCGCACGCCTAGACCTTGTCCATTAACAAACAAACAAAAAAATAAACTAGGGAATGGAAAACAGCCAACTGATGTGATACTTATCTTGTGTCTCTAAGATGTGGTTCATTTTCTATGATGTCTAGCACATCCTCTCCATACCGTCGATTATCAGTTACTCTAGTTTGTCCTCTCATAAGTCGGGAGGTACCAGTTTCTAGTCCTGGAAACAAGCAGTTTTGGCAGTTTATCTTTTGCAGATAGTTTCCATTTTTTCAACTTTATAACACTCTGCATCTTTGAAATGAATAAGAATTGTGCACTTGTTTATTAATAAATTCGACTCAAAACTAATACCGTAAAATTTACCCTGTATAATATCTAAGTACACATTACTAATCCTTTATCTAATAGACTTGTCTGTCCGGGACGCTGGTCCGTCCGGGACGCTGTTTCAGCAGCCAAACCGTAAGAGATAGAGAAAAAAGTTATGAAAGTTATATGTTTGGAATGGTCATGTCAGGTCAGAAGCCATAGGCCTTCAGGCCTGAAGTGCTGGACATACATACATACATGTCAGGTCAGGAACCGAATTTCAGTCACGTGACACTTCCGGTTTTCGAGAAATCACGTGATTTCCGTCCGTCTGGGACGCTGGTCCGTCCGGGACAGTCTTTTTTACTTCCTTTTACTACTATAAAGGAAGTATTGGATTCACCCCAAAAATTCGAAATTGAGTTTTCAACAGATCTTCACGTTTTAGAGTCCCCTGATCCCAAAAAACATATTTTTTTTCATTGGTCTGTCTGTCTGTCTGTCTGTGTGTCTGTCTGTGTGTCTGTGAACAGAATATCTCAAAAACGAAAAGAGGTATGGCATTGAAACTTCATATATAAGTTTTGTGTACTATGTAGATGAGACAGCAAGCTTTTGAAGAAAATCGCATAACCGGAAGTAGGTGTTTACTCTTGTGATTTTTCAGTTTTTTTCGATTTTTTCAAAAACGGCTCTAACGATTTTTTTTAAATTTTACATTTTTCTTACATTTTTAATGTGTATTGATGTGAGATAGGTGATTTTCCAGTTGAATACTTCTAAAGTGGGTTTTCTTTGTTTTTTTTTCTATTTTTTTTATTAACTCCTATTTTAAATAAAACACCCGGTATATTATTACATTTTTGAATTCACCTTAAAATTCTAGAGAAAATTTGTCTCTTCAACTAACACTCGATTTTGTACCGTTTTTGTAGAATTGTAACAAATGGTTAAAAATTAAAAATGAAATTTTTGACTAATTATAAGATCACTGTAAAAGGAAGTTGTGTGAGTGTATCACACCAGATTTTTGTTTTATTAAATGAGACATTTGTCTCACTGGACTGCTAGTTAATAATAATCTAATAGACTTGTCTGTCCGGGATGCTGTTTTGTCTGTCCGGGACGCTGTTTCAGCAGCCAAACCGTAAAAGATAGAGAAAAAAGTTATTTAAGTTATATGTTTGAAATGGTCATGTCAGGTCACGAACCGAATTTCAGTCACGTGACACTTCCGGTTTTCGAGAAATCACGTGATTTCCGTCCGTCTGGGACGCTGGTCCGTCCGGGACAGTCTTTTTTACTTCCTTTTACTACTATAAAGGAAGTATTGGATTCACCCCAAAAATTCGAAATTGAGTTTTCAACAGATCTTCACGTTTTAGAGTCCCCTGATCCCAAAAAACATATTTTTTTTCATTGGTCTGTCTGTCTGTCTGTCTGTGTGTCTGTCTGTGTGTCTGTGAACAGAATATCTCAAAAACGAAAAGAGGTATGGCATTGAAACTTCATATATAAGTTTTGTGTACTATGTAGATGAGACAGCAAGCTTTTGAAGAAAATCGCATAACCGGAAGTAGGTGTTTACTCTTGTGATTTTTCAGTTTTTTTCGATTTTTTCAAAAACGGCTCTAACGATTTTTTTTAAATTTTACATTTTTCTTACATTTTTAATGTGTATTGATGTGAGATAGGTGATTTTCCAGTTGAATACTTCTAAAGTGGGTTTTCTTTGTTTTTTTTTCTATTTTTTTTATTAACTCCTATTTTAAATAAAACACCCGGTATATTATTACATTTTTGAATTCACCTTAAAATTCTAGAGAAAATTTGTCTCTTCAACTAACACTCGATTTTGTACCGTTTTTGTAGAATTGTAACAAATGGTTAAAAATTAAAAATGAAATTTTTGACTAATTATAAGATCACTGTAAAAGGAAGTTGTGTGAGTGTATCACACCAGATTTTTGTTTTATTAAATGAGACATTTGTCTCACTGGACTGCTAGTTAATAATAATCTAATAGACTTGTCTGTCCGGGATGCTGTTTTGTCTGTCCGGGACGCTGTTTCAGCAGCCAAACCGTAAAAGATAGAGAAAAAAGTTATTTAAGTTATATGTTTGAAATGGTCATGTCAGGTCACGAACCGAATTTCAGTCACGTGACACTTCCGGTTTTCGAGAAATCACGTGATTTTCGTCCGTCTGGGACGCTGGTCCGTCCGGGACAGTCTTTTTTGTTTTATTAAATGAGACATTTGTCTCACTGAACTGCTAGTTAATAATAATCTAATAGACTTGTCTGTCCGGGATGCTGTTTTGTCTGTCCGGGACGCTGTTTCAGCAGCCAAACCGTAAGAGATAGAGAAAAAAGTTATGAAAGTTATATGTTTGGAATGGTCATGTCAGGTCAGGAACCGAATTTCAGTCACGTGACACTTCCGGTTTTCGAGAAATCACGTGATTTTCGTCCGTCTGGGACGCTGGTCCGTCCGGGACAGTCTTTTTTGTTTTATTAAATGAGACATTTGTCTCACTGGACTGCTAGTTAATAATAATCTAATAGACTTGTCTGTCCGGGATGCTGTTTTGTCTGTCCGGGACGCTGTTTCAGCAGCCAAACCGTAAGAGATAGAGAAAAAAGTTATTTAAGTTATATGTTTGAAATGGTCATGTCAGGTCAGGAACCGAATTTCAGTCACGTGACACTTCCGGTTTTCGAGAAATCACGTGATTTTCGTCCGTCTGGGACGCTGGTCCGTCCGGGACAGTCTTTTTTGTTTTATTAAATGAGACATTTGTCTCACTGAACTGCTAGTTAATAATAATCTAATAGACTTGTCTGTCCGGGATGCTGTTTTGTCTGTCCGGGACGCTGTTTCAGCAGCCAAACCGTAAGAGATAGAGAAAAAAGTTATGAAAGTTATATGTTTGGAATGGTCATGTCAGGTCAGGAACCGAATTTCAGTCACGTGACACTTCCGGTTTTCGAGAAATCACGTGATTTTCGTCCGTCTGGGACGTTGGTCCGTCCGGGACAGTCTTTTTTGTTTTATTAAATGAGACATTTGTCTCACTGGACTGCTAGTTAATAATAATCGAATAGACTTGTCTGTCTGGGATGCTGTTTTGTCTGTCCGGGACGCTGTTTCAGCAGCCAAACCGTAAGAGATAGAGAAAAAAGTTATTTAAGTTATATGTTTGAAATGGTCATGTCAGGTCACGAACCGAATTTCAGTCACGTGACACTTCCGGTTTTCGAGAAATCACGTGATTTCCGTCCGTCTGGGACGCTGGTCCGTCCGGGACAGTCTTTTTTGTTTTATTAAATGAGACATTTGTCTCACTGGACTGCTAGTTAATAATAATCTAATAGACTTGTCTGTCCGGGATGCTGTTTTGTCTGTCCGGGACGCTGTTTCAGCAGCCAAACCGTAAGAGATAGAGAAAAAAGTTATTTAAGTTATATGTTTGAAATGGTCATGTCAGGTCAGGAACCGAATTTCAGTCACGTGACACTTCCGGTTTTCGAGAAATCACGTGATTTTCGTCCGTCTGGGACGCTGGTCCGTCCGGGACAGTCTTTTTTGTTTTATTAAATGAGACATTTGTCTCACTGAACTGCTAGTTAATAATAATCTAATAGACTTGTCTGTCCGGGATGCTGTTTTGTCTGTCCGGGACGCTGTTTCAGCAGCCAAACCGTAAGAGATAGAGAAAAAAGTTATGAAAGTTATATGTTTGGAATGGTCATGTCAGGTCAGGAACCGAATTTCAGTCACGTGACACTTCCGGTTTTCGAGAAATCACGTGATTTTCGTCCGTCTGGGACGCTGGTCCGTCCGGGACAGTCTTTTTTGTTTTATTAAATGAGACATTTGTCTCACTGGACTGCTAGTTAATAATAATCGAATAGACTTGTCTGTCTGGGATGCTGTTTTGTCTGTCCGGGACGCTGTTTCAGCAGCCAAACCGTAAGAGATAGAGAAAAAAGTTATGAAAGTTATATGTTTGGAATGGTCATGTCAGGTCAGGAACCGAATTTCAGTCACGTGACACTTCCGGTTTTCGAGAAATCACGTGATTTTCGTCCGTCTGGGACGCTGGTCCGTCCGGGACAGTCTTTTTTGTTTTATTAAATGAGACATTTGTCTCACTGGACTGCTAGTTAATAATAATCTAATAGACTTGTCTGTCCGGGATGCTGTTTTGTCTGTCCGGGACGCTGTTTCAGCAGCCAAACCGTAAGAGATAGAGAAAAAAGTTATTTAAGTTATATGTTTGGAATGGTCATGTCAGGTCAGGAACCGAATTTCAGTCACTTCCGGTTTTCGAGAAATCACGTGATTTTCGTCCGTCTGGGACGCTGGTCCGTCCGGGACAGTCTTTTTTGTTTTATTAAATGAGACATTTGTCTCACTGAACTGCTAGTTAATAATAATCTAATAGACTTGTCTGTCCGGGATGCTGTTTTGTCTGTCCGGGACGCTGTTTCAGCAGCCAAACCGTAAGAGATAGAGAAAAAAGTTATTTAAGTTATATGTTTGAAATGGTCATGTCAGGTCAGGAACCGAATTTCAGTCACGTGACACTTCCGGTTTTCGAGAAATCACGTGATTTTCGTCCGTCTGGGACGCTGGTCCGTCCGGGACAGTCTTTTTTGTTTTATTAAATGAGACATTTGTCTCACTGAACTGCTAGTTAATAATAATCTAATAGACTTGTCTGTCCGGGATGCTGTTTTGTCTGTCCGGGACGCTGTTTCAGCAGCCAAACCGTAAGAGATAGAGAAAAAAGTTATGAAAGTTATATGTTTGGAATGGTCATGTCAGGTCAGGAACCGAATTTCAGTCACGTGACACTTCCGGTTTTCGAGAAATCACGTGATTTTCGTCCGTCTGGGACGTTGGTCCGTCCGGGACAGTCTTTTTTGTTTTATTAAATGAGACATTTGTCTCACTGGACTGCTAGTTAATAATAATCGAATAGACTTGTCTGTCTGGGATGCTGTTTTGTCTGTCCGGGACGCTGTTTCAGCAGCCAAACCGTAAGAGATAGAGAAAAAAGTTATTGAAGTTATATGTTTGAAATGGTCATGTCAGGTCAGGAACCGAATTTCAGTCACGTGACACTTCCGGTTTTCGAGAAATCACGTGATTTTCGTCCGTCTGGGACGCTGGTCCGTCCGGGACAGTCTTTTTTGTTTTATTAAATGAGACATTTGTCTCACTGAACTGCTAGTTAATAATAATCTAATAGACTTGTCTGTCCGGGATGCTGTTTTGTCTGTCCGGGACGCTGTTTCAGCAGCCAAACCGTAAGAGATAGAGAAAAAAGTTATTAAAGTTATTTGTTTGGAATGGTCATGTCAGGTCAGGAACCGAATTTCAATCACGTGATTTTAAAAAATATTGTTTTTATTTAATACGGAATACAGTTATTTTGACGAATTTTGTAAAGGGGTACTCGGTAAAGGCAGTTTGAGAACACGTAATTTAGAAGATATTCTCAACTCCTCATCTTTGAGACTTGCTACTAAGAGTACGTCTCGACTGTGTTAACTATTAAAATGGTATTTGCATTCAACTGTGATATTTGTGAACCACTGCCCTCTGGTGTTTGTAGTGTAGTTTGGTTCATGTTTTTTTGCTTCTTGGATTGATTGTGGTTTTGTCTCAAATGATTGTTGACCTGGAATTGTTGTGTGCATTGCATTTTTAAATTTTTTTTTTGTATTTGCTCCCCAAACTGGTTACTTTGGAAACTGTCTAGGATCCTCAAAATGGCCATTTAGAGGCCTTGTACTTAAAGTCGTCATGGCAACATTTTAGAGGACTCAAACATTAGTTGCCATGACGACTTTAATTACAAGGCCTCTAAATGGCCATTTTGAAGATCCTAGACAGTTTCCAAAGTAACCAGTTTGGGGAGCGAAAAATACATTTTCGCGCGGCCTCCTAATATAATGCCGCGTCAATGGTAATTGAAACTTCATATTATAATGTTTGGAGAGCTAATACAAAAAAACGTTGTATGCAACACGTCCTCAAATGGCTTTAGAGGACTCATCTTCATATTACGACTCGTCCCCTAAAGCCTTGCTTTGAGGACTAGTTACATAAAGTACTATTAATACTTTTATGAGTGATTATTTAATATCATATGACATCATGTAAAAATTGATATTTTTATACAATAAAATTTGTTTTTTCACGTCTGGGAAATAAACACGGTTTCTACGATACCAAAATCGTTACAGAAATAATGAATTATGACTGAAACAACAATAATGTCAAATTCGAGGTTAACAGGTTAGGTTTTGCGTCAGTCTGTGTCAAAACTGATGTAAAACGTAACCTGATAATCTCGAATTTGACATAGACTTACAGTGCCACCAACTTTAAAATTTAAAAATGTCATTAAATTACGTTTTTAAAAAACCAGGTTTGTAGTTTTAAATCTTCCTGCAACGTGAAAAAATAGTAACGGGTGTCCGCCGGCAAATTTCATTTTTAAACTTGAAATAAAATTGTTATTTCTTAATAGATATTTATGTATTTAGTGTGTAAAGAGAGCCATTTTGGTATGAGGATGCAAGTTTCGTGCCGAGCGGTAGCGAGGCGCGAAAAAGCAACCGAATACCAAAATGGCTCTTTACACTCGAAATACATACAACATTTTTTCTACGGTCCTAAATAAATGACAAAATTGTTAAATAATTGAAATTTCGATTCACACCATTTGATGAAGTCGTTGTACCGCCGTTCATAAAGGCCGCGCGTTTTGGCCGGCAACAACTCATTGGTTGCTGTCTGGGCCGCTTCAAATACTTCAGGCGGGGTGCAATTATCTTCAGATTCCATCTTCAACTTCACAAAAACTCACAAACTCAATAAATCTGTTGCGTGATTAGATTGACGCACCGTGATGCAATTGTCAATAATTTTAGCCAGTTCCAGAAAAATGACGAATTACAAAAATAATCAGGTTAGCCATGGCGATGCGTAAAGTAAAATGAAGTGACGCGATTATTTCATTAAGACATTGTTTACGTGGTTGCGATGTTAAAATGGTTACTAGGGAAAAAATGTGTGAATCGCTAACTTTTCGCATTGACAGTGAGCTTTTAATAGTCGGTTTTAGAGGTGACCGTAGAAAAAATATGTTATTGAAAAAAAATACAAAATAAACCTTAATCTTTGGGAAATTATTTGTGAAACAGCACATCCGCCAAATGACGCCCCTCACGTCGTATTACTTCTTCCAAACGAACTTGAAAATTTTGCATCAGACGCGTAAGCATAGCAGGTGTAATCGCACGAATTTCTCGGGTGATGTTCTGCTTTAACACATCCAAAGTGGATGGTGCATTCCCGTAGGAAATTTGCCACTGGACACCCACTTTTTTTGTGGGATATCTCAAATCAAAAGTCTACGCGAAATCACCACCCGAGAAATTCGTGCGATTACACCTGCTATGCTTACGCGTGTGATGCAAAATTTTCAAGTTCGTTTGGAAGAAGTAATACGACGTGAGGGGCGTCATTTGGCGGATGTGCTGTTTCACAAATAATTTCCCAAAGATTAAGGTTTATTTTGTATTTTTTTTCAATAACATATTTTAAGAAATAAAAATTTTATTTCAAGTTTAAAAATGAAATTTGCCGGCGGACACCCGTTATATGCAATTCGGAGAGACTGCTATTTTTCTTCAGTGCTATGTGACTCTCGGGCTTCCCCCTTGAGTCACAAATTGCACCTCAGCTAAATAACGCATTTCTCCCCCTCATTGCATAATCTACTATTATATTTATAACATTAGTTAGCATTAGGGTGCCGTGATGTCAATTTGCTGTATTTGTCCTATAACAGGGTATGGACAGATCATTATTTTCTCTCACTCTAAAGTACAACGAACTGTCCGTACCCTGATAGAGGCCAAATAGGTCAAATTGACATCAAGGCACCCAAGTTAGCATTTAATATAGCCTGCCATCAGTAAGCAATGGCATACAGCTTTCTGTGCAGACATGCACCTCCAAATCATTACAAAAGCTGCATATTTTACTTTATCTTTTCAAGTAATCAGTAATATTTTTCTTCTTTCTGTCTTATAACTCTGTTTCTTAATTTTTGTTCATCCCAGTTTGAATGCCCTTTTGACCACAATAATCCAGCTTATCTTTGGTTTCTGAGGGTACAGGAGTTCATATGCTATTTTTTTATATTTCTCAGGTACTTATGTCTCCATAGAAATAATAATTCTTCCAATGGATTCACCTTATTAATAACCAGCTTTACTGCACCTCGATCTTGTAGGGTTATTGCAGAAACATAGCCATTTCTAATGGATTGTGGGTGTTTCCAGTTTTTATATATCTTAAAATCATATTTATATCTGTTCTTTGAGGAATGCTCAAGTTTTTGTTTGGCAATTTTGTGTTCTGACAACCCCGTTTTTGCGTACCAATATTATTGACCTTCGCATATCTTCAGACAAAGGCCCCCCTCTCGCTATTTTGACACGGAGTTAAGCTAATTAAAATTAACCCTCCAGTAATCGCTATGAGTTCAAAAAAATTCTCTAAAGTCAAGGTAACTGACGATCCTTTTAGTCAAAATATACTTGTACACGAAGACTAAAGCTACTGTTGCGAGATTAATAAGACACTTAAGTACAAATACTTCCATATTTATTTTTTGCTGTTTACAGAGCAACTTAAGTTTAACACTGTTACTTATTAACTAACTAAATTCTAAGTCCAATTTGACCAAGAAAACTCGGTAGGCGATCTCAAAATTTCTAATAAGCTTATCAGAGCAGCTCAAAAATTTAGACTTCTGCCACGTACAGATGTACGTGACAATTCATAATAGCTCTATGTATTCTACAAACTTGTTTAAATTCTCCTAAAGGAATTTGCTCCAGCCGGTACGTAATTTTTATAACCGAGTTGCAACAGTTGCACTTCTGATCACGTACTAATAATCTAGCTTTGTCCAATTTTTTGGCTTACAAGGTAAACCCTGCAGAAATTTACCCTTAACCATTCCGTGCGATTTGAATATTTCCATCTTCCCAAAGAAAGGCACGTTCCAAATACCGGCTAAATGCTTGCCTGTTGTAACTTTAATATGACTATTTCGCCTACAAAATTTTACCTTAAAATATTTACGATGCAAATTGCTTATGGCTAACTAAAGTACAGTCTGTTCATGCAATTGCGTATAGTTTATTTTCACTCATGAATGCAAATCATAATAACACGTATACGAGAGTAAGGTGAAAGATTCTCTGTCTGGCATAGAGATAACAGTGCTGTCATTGATTTTTTTTGTTATATTGGTGCATGTGTTACAATAACGCACTTCAAGTTTCAACATCAAATCGTTTTCTTTATATGGCTTTTCGAAGTAGTGTGGCGTGTGTGTTTCGTTGAAATGGATAAATTGGAATATCATGCCTTCATAAAATTCTTTGTTTTGGACAGTTTATTACCAATGGAAATTTATACGAAGTTGGTAAAGGTTTATAAGGTATCTGCTCCTTTATTTTCAACGTTAAAAAAATGAGCGGTTGAGTTTAAACATTGTCGTACATCTCTTGAAGATGATCCACATGAAAGACGACCAAAAATTGCAATTACAGATGAAAACATCGAGAAGGTATTGGACGATCTGCAATTAAAGGCGTATGAGATAGCTGAGGCCGTAGGCATATCAGAAGAAAGGGTACGATACATTTTACACCAAGAATTAACTATGAGAAAGCTTTGCGCAAGATGGGTGCCACATTTGTTAAATGCTGACCAAAAACTCACGAAAACGAATTTCTCAACAATTATTGGATTATTTTAAAAAGAATCCAACCGATTTTGTACTCTGACTAGGATGAGACGTGGATCTACCACTGCATGCCAGAAACGAATCAAAGCAGTGGGTAAAAGCCGGAGGTTCGGCATCAAAAAGGGCAAAGATGATTTTATCTGCCGGAAAGGTAATGGCCAGTGCTTTCTGCAATGCAAAAACGATTGTGGGCATCGATTACCTTGAAAAAGGTAAAACAATAACTGGTAAATACGCTGCAAGTTTTCTGGACCAACTAAATAAAAAAAGAGGCCTAGATTGCAAAAGAAAAAAAATCGTCTTTCATCAGGATAATGCACCTGCCCACAAAGGTGCTTTGGCAATGATAAAACTATAAGCGTTCTGAAGTACGAATTGTTGGAACATCCAACGCATTTACCAGATTTGGCTCCCTCTGACTTCCACTTACTCCCAAATCTAAAGAAATTTCTGGCTGGAAAACGTTTTGAGTCAAATGAAGAGGCGATAGCAGCCGGAGATGGGTATTTACCAGGTCGAGAACTTTTTACCTTATAATTTTCTAATATTTTGCACAGTATGAACTCTATTTTCTAATTTGTAATTTCTAAAACCAGTATAAAACAAATAATAAATTTTTTAGTCATATTGCTGAGGTTATACAAACAAATTCAAATGAAAAACAGTAATACGCCGTAACTTTAACTTTAGTCAACAACATAATTTTTGCAATATTCGCAAAGGCCATGAATGTGTTCCAAGCACGTAAAAGTTTTACATTTTACGCACGAGAAATGGTTAACTCTGTTCTTGTTTGAACTACAGAAGGAACAGCGGTGCTTTGTTGCATTTGCATTTATAATCGAACGTGTTTGGGATTCCGAACCACAAATTTCATCAACTCTAGTTTTGATGCTGATTTGCAAATTCCGAGGTGTGACTCGAACATTCAAGTTGTGTTTCATAAACTAATTTGTGAGGCTTCTCAAAAAAAATCGGACCTTTTTAAATTGACATCAGTGTTATTAGTAGCTTCAGCGTACTTATGCGAACGTTTTTTTTTTTTTTTCTACCTTACGTTAAAGGCTCGACTGATAAGATAGGACGTGTCCTGCAACGATGCAACGTCAAAACTGTGTTCACGAGCAAGGAAACTTTGGGTAACGGCTTCAGATCGGTAAAAGACAAGATTCCAAGTTTAAAAACCGCTGGCGTATATCGCATTCCTTGTTCTTGCGGCTCGAGTTACATTGGACAGACTGGTCGTTCCGTTGATCTAAGACTCCAAGAACATAAAGGCGATTGCAAACACAAACGCATCACAAAATCAGCCGTAGCTGAGCATACGTTTACAAATGGGCACACTTTAGAATTTGAGCATGCCAGAGTACTTGCCACAATACCTCATTACTTCCCGCGAGTGATACGTGAAGCCATAGAAATAGAAAAACATCCAAATAATATCAACAGGGAAGATGGCTTTAAGCTTAGTAAAACGTGGACCCCTGTGATACACGATCTAAAGCGTTACAACCACTCTGCGTCATACGGCCACGCCCCACGGATTACGTTGCACTCGGACGACCAACCAGCGCCAGCGTTACGCCACTCCGCGCGCCTGGCACAGAGGACTATAAATAGCTCCACACCGACCTTCGGTTCTTAGTGCGACTTTCACTCTGATGATGCAAGCTGCAAGGTCTTGCGAAACGTTAGTGAAAATGGATGCACAAACAGCAAAACGGCCAAATCTGCCTAAGTATCCTCGTTCTCAAGATACTCAAACAACACGAGCCACCAAAGAGCATGGCCATCGCGCGGGTTTTTGCTCGACTTCACAAGGTGCAAGGCACATTAAGCGAGAAAATGCTGGGTGTTCATATACAAATACTACGCGGTCTAAGCCGAAATTCTATGCTAAGGAGAATAATTCGAGTAACCGCGAAAGCCTCAAACAATACCTGAGCAGTTTATTTGTGCATTGGATCACCATTGGATTAATACCAACGGCATTCAAAACAAAAAATGTCCATAGGTCAGCGTCCTGTGCTTTTTTACTACATGCACACACTTGTGCGCTGCTACTTACTGGATTCGGGCGGGGTAATGCCCTAAATAGGAACTCATACTTAGGTTTGTTTATACAGGTATTAGCCCAGTCAAATGTTACACAAAAAATGCATGAACTAACATTAAATGGGGTATTAATAATTTTTGGAGAGGCGTTTCGGACCGTTACTGGTACTACAAATCCGGATTTGCAACCCTCAGAAACCTGTGCTCGCTGAATGGCAGTCGAAAAACAGTGATTTTTTCAGACTTTTTTCGATTTTTTTGACAAGATCCCCTAAACTATGAGTTTGTTGGAAAAAATCTTCTACAGCTTTCTTAAAGTAAATTAAATTTTCTACAAAATAAGAGCAAAATGGTTTTTGTAAGTTATATAGTTACCGAGGTACGGCTTTTCAAAGATTTACCTTTTTTTCAAAAAGTGAAAATTTTAAGTTTTCTTCATGTTTCGAGTTGGAATTTGAGCTAAAGCCCTTGTAGCTCAGATAGTCTCGTCAGAAATTACAAAAAACAAAAGGATGAAAAAAATGCTTTTTTGGTTGAAAGTTAAGTAACATCGTTTCCTTCACCAACACCTTAATTAATGTTTTTTTCATCACATGTTGGTGGAAAAATGTCGTATAACTAAGTTGAGAAAGTTTACAGTGGTTTTTATAGTCATTGAAGAACTTTTTAAAAGGGCCAGCTGTACCTGTTAGTTAAAATGTAAATACATGAAATATTCCGCTTAAATATTTTTTCTGGAAAAATCCTATAACCCACAGACCGTAATTTTGTTCAACTAAAAAAAGCATTTTTTCATTTTGTCGTTTTTTGTCATTTCTGACGAGACTATCTGGGATACAAGGACCAGCCTTAGCTCAAACTAAAGCTTATTAAATTCCCTACAAATTTTATGCTTTTGACTTTTCTGTAGGACGTGGCATTTTGCCTGTATCCCAACTCGAAACATGAAGAAAACGTAAAATTTTCACTTTTTGGAAAAAAGTCAATCTTTGAAAAGCCTATCTCGTTAACTGTATAACTCACAAAAACAATTTTGATCTTATTTTGTAGGAAATTTAATTTACTTTAACAAAGCTGTGTAATATTTTTTCCAACAAACGCATAGTTTAGGAGATCTTGTCAAAAAACACAAAAAGTCCGAAAAAGTCGATGTTTTTCGACTGCCATTCAGCGAGCACAGGTTTCTGAGGGTTGCAAATCTGGATTTGTAGTCCCAGGAATGGTCCGAAATAGCCCTCCAAAAATTATTAATACCCCATTTAATGTAAGTTCCGATGTAACATTTGACTGGGCTATATCTTTTTGTCGTTTTGTTTTATTAATGCAGTTTAACACAATCATTTTTTCTCGTGGCATATTAGTTAGTATTGTTAACAATTTCTGTTGATTCAAAACCTTGAAATAGCATAACCTGATCGAATGTTTTTGCTGATGCAGTGCATTTCAGAAGAGAGACGAAGCTGAAAGATATTTCTCTGCAAGGTGCAACACACTTTATTGAGTGCGTAATATTTTTACATAATAATTTAGAAAAATGTAATTTTCAATATTAGATAGTAGTTATATTTTATACTCCACATTGTTTGTTTACATTATAATAAATATTAAGATATTAAATATTGAAAGGAAATTAATTTTTGCCGATATATCGGCAAAACGAAAGGCTGATATGACGATACCGATTGTCGGTATCAGTCGATCCCTAGTTATAAGTTGTTATAATTTTCGGTTTACATGAATTACCTGTTCCTTTGTCAATAGTATCATTATGATGCAATGATGGTACCAATCAAGGCGGTCTATATTGTTGCCAGATTGTGTGCTAGGCCATTCCAAGACACACTAAGTTTTGTTTGTTTGAAATATATTTGACATTAAAAACTATTTTAACAAGGCAGTTTATTTAAGTTCCAAAAATGCCTTTGAAGTGTTACGTACCAAGCTGCAACTCAACTTACGCTTCATCAGTTGCTCCATGGATTAGCGTGTTCAAGTTTCCATCTAATGGAACGGTGGCACAAAAATAGAAAGACATTTTGCATTTAGAGAACTGTCAGATTGGAAAGGCTTGTTTTGACTGCAATATCACTAGCTTCCAGGCAAGTTAATTTGAAGAAATTACTGTTTTAGATGAAGTCAAAATTAGTAACGATTTACGTGCAGTGGAGAATTAGGTACCTGCCCATTAGGAATTGTTTTTAAATCGAATATTATGGCGAAGTGACGTACTGCGATGTAAATAGCAGTGATTTTATAATATTTTTTTTTTTCAACTGGAATGCATTACAATAACGGGGATTAGGGTTGTGCCTTTGACCGGTCAACAACTTTTTGGTCAATTGACCAGCCAATTGACCGCTCATTTGACCATTTTAATTTTTTAATTAACCTTTTTTTAATCAATTGTATTGATAGTTCTGTAAGTTTAAGCAAATCACAAAGTTAACTAGTATCATATTACCACCAACCCTTTTGATTAGTATTTATAAGTGCATATAATTAACAGTTTTAACAATTATTTCATTTTATACTCTCGGTAACTAAAATAATACACCATTTATTGGCCATATATTTATGCTTCAATAAAAACAAATCATTACTGCATAAGTACAGCAAAGAAGAGAAGAATAACAAACTAAAATGTATTAAGAAACCCCCCAAGAAACATTGGTCGCTGTGTGAATCCCCTCGCTAAATATGTAAATCCCCTGCATTTTTGCAATTTCAGTAAATGTTTGATGAGTTACAGGCTTACAGCCAATAATAAAGACCTTCTACAAAAAAAAAAACGTTGATTGATAGTGTAATTTAATATAAGCAATTTTAAGGCTAAAAGAGCATTTGACAGCGAATTTGACCAAACAGTTTTTGACCGTGGTCAAATTGACCGGTCAATTGACCAGTCAATTGACCAAGGCACAACACTAACGGGGATAGACTAATTCATATTTTTATATGGGTATTTCGCCACTCTGCAAATTAAAATATTAAATAACGAAAATATTAACAACGAACGTTTCGAGGGACAATCTGCCCTCGTTATCAACGAATAACAATTAAAACTAACAAGAACTTATCTTTTTTTCACTGGAAGGAAAAACGACCAACCTCCAATGAATTTTCTGACATTGACGTTTGTTGATATCTGTACCTACTTGATCTCATCTTTAAGAATCGATAGCCAACTATTGTCTAAAAATATTGAGAAAGACGACACGCATTTTTCTTCGTTAAGTAAAATGTATGCCGTTTCCTTAATTTTTCGCCTAGTTGACAGATTGTTCATTTAGTAACCAAAACTAGTAATTTTTTGTTAAAGGTTGGCGCAGCCATGTTGTCAGATTGTGGTAGGCCATTCCAAAGGTCACTTTATAGGCCCAGTGTCATGGCCTGGAACAATATAGACCGCCTTGTACCAATACAACATTTTGGTTTTGTGAATTCAGTCGACAACTCTATTATTTTTCTGAATGGTTCCTATTACTGTTATCTTTATTTTATGTACTGTGTCCACTAATTCGGCACTTGTCAGATTTTGACCTCTATCATAAATTTACATAATTAAACGAACTTACCTTAAGTGATGTTCGATTGTAATTATAGTATATGCTTTACCCTCAATGATCACTCAGTAGTACTCCTCTTTGCCGCTAGGCGCCGCCACAAGTTTAAAACCGGAAATCAAAACACCTCCTGTCATCCAATGCTGACTGATACTCATTCATTTCGAAGTCCTCACAACTTTATTGGGTGATTACTTAACCAAGTAATTCTTTGGGAAGGGGTGGGACCGATCATTGAGGGTAAAGCATATACTATAATTACAATCGAACATCACTTAAGGTAAGTTCGTTTAATTATGTAATTATAGTACTCTGCTTTACCCTCAATGATCACTCAGTAGCTGTTTAAAGCAAAGTTGTGATCTCCTGGCAACAGCCAAGTGTATTTTATTATGTAAATACCACACACGACAACTAAACATTAAATGTCAACAGATAGTTATAATGTAAACCTTACATAGGGATTAAATTAAAATATTTTTACTCTATGAATCTTCTAAATTACAAACAGCCCTAGCAAAGTTTGCCTTAACTGAAATAGGTCTATTGTAATATTTAGCGAAAACTTTTGATTGCTCGCCCCAACCTGCAGTTTTCCTAATTAATTCTACACTAACCCCTCGTACTTTTGCTGATGACGTAGCTGCATGACGAGTGCTGTGAGCCGTGAACGTATTCTCATCCAATCCACTGGCATGCAGTACACCCTTTATCCATCGACTAATCGTTTGTGAGCTTGCAGACCGATGTGGTTTTTTAAAAGTTATGAGTAGCTTGGTACAATTCTTTCTAATGCTCCTTGTTCTTAATAAATAAACGTTTAATGTTTCCGCTGGGCAGATCTGCGGTTTCTCCCTGAACCAAGGAATGTTTAGAACAGGTTGGAATTTACCTGGTCCCGAGGTTTTTATTGCATCTGGAATCTTTATTTCAATTCCCTCTTCTGCAATAGTTATATTATTTGTATTTATTATCGACAGAGTCTGTACCCTGTGTGCAGTAACCAAGGCTAAGAGGGTGGCTAGTTTGAGGGTTAGTTTTTCTAGTACTAAATCTGTATTTGGGTACCAATTTTCTAACAGGTTTAGTACAATCTGGGGATCCCATGTTACCTGATATTTGGGTCTGGTAGGTTTCAAGCGGAAAAAACCCTTAAACATTCTCTTTATAAGGTCCTCTCTTCCTACCCATGGGCCCAAGATTAACGATAACACTGACCTGTATGAATTCAATGTTCCATACGAGGCTCCTGAATGGAAGCGCTCAGTTAAGAACTCAATAACCAGTTGAATTGTCCCCGCATACGGGGATAACCCCCTGTTGGAGCTGAACTGCCACCAAAGCTTTAGCCCCCCGTTATATTGGTTCAGAGTTCCTGGTGCTAGGGATGCCAAAATCACCTCTATTGAAGGTGCTGGTACTTTCCTCTTGAGGAATGCCTCGCCGATAGCAGCCCTACAGCCAGGGTAAGGCTCTTGTATAACGGGTGCGGAGTCCTGAAAGGTGATAACAATAAATCCTTTCGAGGATGCAGGATAATTGGTTCTTTTATTAACAGTGCCTTAAATAAGGGGAACCATGGCTGTGCCCTCCAGAGTGGTGCTACCACGATGCCTTGCGCTTTATCACAACAAATCTTTCGAATGGTTTTCAAAACCATTGAGAAAGGTGGAAAGGCATAGAAAAAACAATTACTCCATGATACTGTGAAGGCATCTATATTCTCTGCATCCGGGTCAGGCTGCCAAGCGACATACCTACTACATTTAGCATTGACTCTTGATGCAAACAAATCAATCTCTGGAGAACCAAAAGCAGCCACGATCCTACTAAAGACATCGTCTGCCAGCTCCCATTCTAACTCCGACCTACTACGTCTTGACTCTCTATCTGCCTCAGTGTTCTCACTAGATCGTATGTAAGATGCATACACCCAAATGCTTCTTACCTCACACCACTGCCATAGATCCCTAGCCAACTGATTTAACTTGGGAAACTGTACGCCCCCCCATTTATTTATATAAGAGATGGCAGTAGTGTTGTCTATCCTCAATAAAATCTCACAATTTGTGCAATCTTTAGCAAAACATTTTAAGCCAAGTAACGCTGTTAATAGCTCTAAATAATTAATGTGTTGCTCTTTCTCGATTTGGTTCCAAAACCCATGAGCCCTCTGGCCTCCACAAAAAATACCAAAAAACCTAATGAATGTAGCAACTCAATAGTTTTTGTCACATTAAACTGACACTCCCCTCTCGTCTGCCCAAAACAGATCAAATCGTCGATGTAAATAACTGAGGAAAGTCCTAATTCCCGCAAGGAAGCAACAACAGGTTTTAGTAATTTTGTAAATACAAGTGGAGCTGAACAAAGCCCAAAAGGCAAGGAATTAAATTGAAACAGTTGACTTTCAAATTCAAATCTCAGATACTTCTTATGAGAACTTTCGATAGGTACTAAAAAATAAGCATTCTCTAAGTCGATGGTTGCCATGAAACAGTTAGGAACAATTAAATTACTAACGGTTCTAAAGTCTTCCATCTTGAAATGTTCAGTCTCCAGAAATAAGTTTAGCTTCTTTAGATTCAAAATAAAACGTTTTGAGCCATTAGCTTTAGGAACCAGAAAGTATTTAGAAATAAATTGACCTACACAAGGTGTACATTTAGTCACTACTCCCAATTGCACTAGGCTATTAATAGCTAAGCGTAACTCAACTTTCTCGGTCTCTGACCACTTAGGCTCAATTGGAGCCTGGTGTTGAAACACCGACCTCTTAAATGGCAATCTATAACCCCCAATCCAGCTAAGGATCACTGGATCAGTGGTTATAGACCTCCATCTTTTGGCAAAAAATCTTAATCTACCTGCCAGTGGCAATGTGCTTACTTCTAGTAGTGCCGTTGCTTGGTTGGTGGTTGGTAGGCGTTTGTCTTCCTGGGCTTGCGGTACTGGTGCTGCAGATGTCCGCCCAGATGTGAGACCCTGGGAACGCGCCTGGACGGACCCTTCCAGTTTAAATTCTTTTTATTGTTGCCAACTGCCCCACCAACAGAACGAGGATTGGTCTGTATTCCTGATCCTGATGGCTTTAACTCTTTGCTTGACCGCTCCATTGCCTTTGCAGTTTTTAGCCTCTCCATGAAGTCTTCCCCAAATAGCCACTTATCAATTGGAGCCGTTTGGGCCACCTCCTTAACGTTCTTATTTAGATAATTAGAAACGATGGATCTCCGAGCCTCCGAGTCGGAATGGTGTACATCGCATAAGAGGCGACCAGCATCGCTCAGTAGTTCTAACAGCTGTGTCCTTCCTCCCCCTCCACCTTTCTCTTCGTTAATAAGCACTGTCATTGCCTTGCCTATGGCTGACAGACTGGCTCCTACCTGCTGCTGTTTATTCTGCAGCCTGGCATCTCTCTTAATGGAAGGTTCTGTCAGAATCTTTACAATTTCATCATTCAGCTTAGGTCCCTCTAAAACCAGACAATTTTTTGCTGGAGGATACTTAGAGATTAGATGCCCTCTGTTCTCGTCTGCTAGACCTGTTAACAGTATTTTTTCCCAACGGGTAGCAATGTGCTGCTGAAATTCCTCTCCCAAAGGTTTTGCTTTTGGGCCATCATCTCCCAGAACTAATAACAAGGATTCTTCCAGAACGTCTCCCTTGTCATCCGAATTGCTGGCGTTCTGGTCGGATGGAGTTCTTGCCAGCTGATTTTGATCTCCCTCTCGCTCGGAAACCTCGACTGGGTCTAAGGGGGACAAACAAGCAATATGTTTATTGGTACACCACTAACTGTGAATTTATTAGCAGAGGACATAATGCCCGTTTGCATGCACCTGTGCTAGCTTGACCTCTCTTTCCAAGAGAATAGGCTTAAAGCTCTGAGGGCTTTTCAAGGCATTTCTCACATAAACCAAACCACGCAAAATAAAACATCAGGCTACAACCACCTGTGCTGTTCTTTCCTTACCAAGGAAATACAGACTACAACCACTTGTGCTATTCTTTCCTTACTAAGGAAATACAATTAACTAAGGTTAGAATCGAGCGTACATACTTCCGAACCAACTCTGTTAACTGAATTGGATGGCCTCTAAAGGGTACTACCCTTTAAATCTCCACCTGTTGTCTGCTTAAAATTAGCAGCTGTACTTTCCAAGTACGGTGTATTACGTTCTTGCGTTCTACACGTGGTTAAAAATTTGAGGTTATGTCAAGGTCGGCGCTCGCCGAACGCACCATGTGCTTTGACATCTTTGTTTCTTTAAGAACTAAACACAGAAACAACGCTAAATTTAATTTACCTGGTATAGGGGTCGATGTGCGTCCCATCTGTATCGGCGAAAAATCTCGTGATCTCCGCGAACGCTTGCGAACGCCGCATGGCGACCTCGACCTGCTGCGTTGCGATGACTTGCGACGCTCTCTGCGTCTTTTTAATTTTTTCTTTATTTTCTTGATCTGCCTGTATAGGTCCATATCATCAGACTCGGTTTGGCTTGAGTCTGACATTTCCTCAACGGACCCGCGTTTAGCACAAAAGAAGACACTTGCGAACTGCCACGCACAAAGAAGAAGAATGAGTATCAGTCAGCATTGGATGACAGGAGGTGTTTTGATTTCCGGTTTTAAACTTGTGGCGGCGCCTAGCGGCAAAGAGGAGTACTACTGAGTGATCATTGAGGGTAAAGCAGAGTACTATAATTATAGTTAAAGTTTACGGGGAAGTGTTAGAGTAAATAAACTTCACTTGACTCTTGTCTAACTATGTCATGTGTCGCCATCTACTAAAGTTACCAATGTATGTTTAGGTTGGCTATCTATGTGTAACCGTTCGATTCTAGATCCTTAGCAGTTTCTTGTACGACTCTTACATGTTCACGTCGGTCTTACAATAAATATTGTATTTGTTAATTAGTCGTTTGAGTTTTATTATCGAAACCCATTTACCATCTCAGTGTCTCACTCTCACTCTCACTTTCTTACAATGCTCTGTCCTTTTTAATTTGGGGGAACAAAATCTTGGAATTGAATGGCGGTACCTTTATGTATTTAGTGACCTTAGATCTGGATACAGTGCCTTAAGGTTCGTTCGTTTGATCACACTTTTTACACTTCTTTTACGTCACTAGTGCAGTCAGTTCAAGAAAGAGACAGCTACATTACACTTCATTTTTTTGCATTTGAAACGAACAGTTTTGGTGTAGTCAAAAAGGATATATAAGAGAGTGAAAAGCAGCATAGGGAGACAAGGAGAATCGTGACTACAGAGCCTCTATGCGCGACTGACCAGTGCTGCCAACCCTCTGCCGCGATTTTACCCTAGACAATAATAAAATTTCCCCCATTTTTCATGGAAATTCCCCCAAAAAAGAAAACAACCCTTTATTATATATATAATATATTATTACGCATATAAACTTATAAAGATGTATTTAAATAAACTTTTACAGATCAGAAACTTAAAAACTAATCAGACCAAAAAAAAATCTTAAAACATATTGCTATATTCTATCGTGTGTTCCAAAAAAAAGTCATTTGCAGCATGCCATAATCAAATTGAAGTTTGCCGTAACTTGAGATATACCCATTGATGCAAATGAACTACCATAAGTCAGCGAGAAGTAAATTACATCTTGACCTTGAACTATTTTTCTAAAGATATACAAAACACTTAACAAAAACAATTTTTATTCACGTTATGATTATTACACTCGCAGTTGTTGTGTGAATGCCATGTTATTTTCCTTTTTGCTTGATACAATTAAACTTAATGCAGTGTAAACTTTTGCCTGTCACAGTGACAGATGTTTTCATAAACAAAATGCAATCTGACATTCGCCTACAGACTTAAATTAAGACATGACTAGATTTACTATCTTTCTTTCCAGGACCTACCATAAATGAGTTTTTTTTTTGGAGCACACGATATAATGCACGTAGTACATATTAGCACTTGGACAAATAATTATTTTAATTAAATAATTCAAACAAGCTATAATGCACATAGACCCAAATTCAGAACTTAAGACTCGAAGTTTTGGAGCAAGACCCTGAATTCCGGCTTTAGTCTTGGCCTTGTATGGTTTCATAAATTAAATTCACAACGTTTTCGTCTGACCGATCATTAGTTTTATGATCATACATATGAACGGTGAATTTTTTTATCATATCATCAGTAGGTTTAAATGTTACACACGTTAGGTCATCAATTTTTAAGAAATATCTAGTCATCATAATGCTTTGCATAATTTCAAGGGAAAGAGAGTTTCTCAAGTGACTCTTTATCACATTATAAATCGAAAACGCCCTTTCTACGGTGGCATTTGATATAGGTAGTGAAAGCAGTGACAAAGCCAGAGCCCCTATATTTTTAAATCTTGGGTTACCAGCACTGTCTTCATCATTATATACATCACACCAAAATTCAACCAGATCGTTTGTTTCGCGCCATACTTTGTTAGGAATATTTTCCCACTCTTGTTGGCACGAGTCCTCAGAAAAACGGTCGAATAACTTAACTATATTAACAATATTTGGTTTCTGCTGAGAAGTTGCAATTGCGGGAGAGAAAATATGAATATTTTCCAATATTGAAATATTGCTTGGTAGCCTTTTTTGGAGTTCTTTGCAGAATGTCACAATAAACTGCTTGCATCTTTCTCGTATAGATTTAATTTCCTCATATTTTACATTTTTTATCGATTCTTCAAATTCATAACCAAAATAAATGGAATCCGTATGCATAAGATAATTCTCAAAATCAAATTGCACTAAGTGAGAGTCTGTAATTTTTTCGAAATGAGCTGGAACAACAATTTTTTTTAACATACCCTTTAAAAGCAACATCAAATCTTGAAACAGTATAAAAGGAGACACATTTTCTCCCTGGAACAAGAGATTTGTTTTGCATATCACCTGTAACATTGATCTTAAAAATACTAAATACGCTTTATAAGCAGCGCATACCATAATGTCAATTATTTTTTGTGCTGTGTAACATTTGTCATCTCTGCTGGCTTTCTTAAAAAAAGCAAACAGTTCATCCCACTGGTTTAAAACAGTATTTATTGCCCTTTCGCGCATAAGCCATCTCGTACCTGCTAACTTTGCAATTTTTTTGGGATTCTTATCATGTAATATGGAATACAAATTTCTGTATTCATTTATTCTCTTTGGGCTATGAGAAAAATAGTTGCATATTTCCCTGATCAAAAAATCTAGACATTGCGGAATTTCTTTGCATGCATACTCAGCACAAAGGTGTAATGAGTGGCAGACACACTTTACAATGACTACATCTGGAACAACTGTCTTTAACATAGTTGCAAAAGAATGATTGACTCCAACCATTACACTCGCACCATCCATTCCAACTCCTATTAAATTCTGAATAGGTAAGTTGTCAACAGTTAATTGATCCCGTACAGCATTAAACAAACTTTCAGCATCAGCTTTGCTTACTAAAATTAACCTATAAAAGGTAGTAACAATTTTTCTACGCTTAACAGAAAAATATTTAATCATGCAACAAAGAATCTTATCTGAAGCAACGTCTGTACTCTCGTCAATTATCAAAGAATATTGAGAGTCACTGACATCTTCAATTAGGTTTTGTAACATACAAGGGCTTACAACATTTTTTAATAGCATTGCACATTTAGTGCGGTGTAATTTTAGGTCTAATAAAACTTTTGATTTTTCGTCAAGAGTGGGCAATATCTCTGATAAGTGGTCCACTGTCTTAATCGAAGTATGCTCCGCAATAAACACACTTAACTTGAGCTCTGCAACCTTTTGTTCATCAGATTTCCGGACAGAAAAATTTATAGTTTGGTTTGATTTTGCCTGGACATTCCATTTTACCCTCTCCTCATGTTTTTTGGATTGTCCGTGTTTAATTAAATCCTTCTTGTGGGCTATAAGACTGCACTTGCAATATTTACAGTATGCGTTTTTACTGTCACCAGCAGGATCTGGGGCCACCCAACCTAAAACATATTGTATCAATATTTTGATTAAATGCTAAAATAATGATAGATCTCATTTGAAACGGCATAGACACAGCCCACAATAAAACGTGCTTCTGAAAATTTTGTTGGTCAAAAAGTGTATTACGATACAAGGCATAGTTTTGAGAGTCCGCTTCATAGTGAAATCAAAAATAAAATCTAACCTTTCAAAGCCACATCCAACTCCCATGCTTTGCAGTAAGTCTGTACGTATGCTTTCACTTTGTTTTTCTTCTTTGAATCTGTTGATAGAACGCAAAGTGATTACTAAACACAAAGAAATATTCAAAACACATTACAAACCTTTCCCCATTGCTGATCAGTTCTTGTTCCTTTATTTTAGCATAATCTATAAACTAGGTAACAAAAACAAATCGAAACCACCGAAACGAAACCAATCGTCGCACTCGCCCTAACCTAACTTAAAATTTGTCACCGAATTTTACTACGCATGCGCATGGTAGAACTTCCAGCCACATGCGCACACGGCATTCGCGCAGATTTGATATTTGAATGCACACCTGTTGTGCGATAAACTACAACTGAATTACCTAATTATTTGTGATTATGGTTCCGTTCTTCAATTTCGTGCCCGTAATTTTCAAATTAATTCGAAGAATTCTTAGTTGTCATGGCTTAGCTAAAAATCCACCAAGAAGCCTCTAAACGCCAGAAATTACCCCTGGAATTTCCCCTGAAATAAATTTCCCCCCAAAAATCCCCTGGCGACAAAATATTCCCCTAAATTTCGGGGATTTTCCCCTAAGTTGGCAGCACTGCGACTGACCGCGCGTTCATTAATTGTTAAAAATGTTGGGAACTAATAGACGATGACGTTTGGCGCTGTCCCTCAAGGTTGAAAGGGTCAATATGGCTGTTAATTGGCGAATGCACATTTACTTGAAACAGGTATGAATTACTAATTGATGCTGTGCGAAAGTAATTATTTTGATATCAATATAAATTATAACTGCGTAACTGTAGAATACTGGGAATTATGGAAAGAAGTCTTGGAACACGAGGACAAGCAATATTGGAACGAAAATAGTTTAGGTAGGTAGGTAGGAAGAACGCTAAGCGTATTGCATGTAAAACTCTAAAAACTACATACCTTAATGATCAGTTGGTAGTCCTCCGTTTAAATTTTGAGCTACGATGTAAGTCTATAATATTTCCTAATAATTACGTCAAGTGCTACTTCCAATATTTTTAACACAATATCGGTATGTTCGCCACACTTAAACCACTGGGTATTAATTTTACGTAAAATGTTAATAAGTTTATATTTTAATCTGAAAATATGTCCATGTTCTTTCAATACACAAAGTCATAAATGCACACTGTGTAATTTATTAAATGTTTAGAAGCATATTTTAACCTCTGTTCATCGTCTACTTCTTTAAACATTGTAAAAGTATGTTGAGGTTCTACAGAAAAACTTAACAACGATCCTTTGCATTGGTCACAATCGGGCAGTTCAACTTTTCTAATAAAGTAACCACACACATCCTACAGCCTGAATATCAAAATCGGAGAAACTCACATCCTGTATTGATGGGATATCCAAATTACTTAGTTCATTCTCAAGTGTGTCGTCTATGATAACAGCTGGTTGTCGAAATTCTTGCTCTATTAAGTCCTGTAAATTTTCTAAAATACTGTTTTCATATTTTTTGCAGTTTGATTGTTTGCTATGTGAGGCGATTATAGCTATTAACATATCTAGGAATGTTATGAGTATCATAACTGCCGCAGATGTTTTGAAATCCGAGCTCGTAGAGCGAGGATTTTAAAACATCTGAGGCTGTTATGATTCATAACATCCGTGATTTGTTCAATAGTTTATCGGTTGCTATATGGTTATGGTTGCCATGTAGGGTAATATTCCTTTACCCTACAGATAAGTTATGACCTAGTTACCAGCCTACTTTTGTCTATGTAAACAAAGGCTTAATATCCTGAAACCGATAAAATTATTAAATACAGACGTTTTAAGTGCCGAAACAAATTGGTAACAACTAGGGCTAGTGTAAACAAGTTCTCGATGGGATCTTGATTGAGAGAACGAGTTGTTGCTAAGAATCTCAAGCCATGTTGTTTACATATTTTCCTTATTTCCTATATTGGAAAGCCAAGCTTTTTTGAATGGTAAAGTTTGGATAACTTTGGAATAATAATTTTTATCTATAAATGTCCAGTTGTTAATTTTTGGTTTAAATAAATTCCAAAATCTTATATGCTCTGATTTTTCAGATAAACAGCATCGCAACTTTTTCCCCACGTCAGGATGCAACGAATGCCCATTAAAACTGTCGAAAAGCTTATCCAGGTCATTTTCAAATTCAGCTGTAAATATAGCTTCAGCAGGAAGTTGTTGTGGAGAATTGGATATCATCGATTCTATGGCACATGCTACGGTATGACTTAACGTCTGTGCAGCTATTGATACCCTCATTTTGAGTTTTGGATTTCTTTGAAGTTCAAAATAATAATCTTGAATTTTGTATAAACACTGAAATCGTTTGGTTTTGTCATATGTATAACATTTAATAATATTCTCTCATTTTGCTATTTTATTTGTTTCAATGTTGTATTTTAATAGAGTATTTCTTGTTAATTTAAGTAAATGGGGTGGGTCAAATAAGGTGACGATCTTTTCATTATTAACAAAAATATATGGGCCCGGTCTTTCTGATGATTGTTGTAACTGATTTAGTGCTGCTCTGTTTGTAGTTCCTAAATCACAGATTGTACATACTACCCTCAGAGCTATTGATTGTGAAGCCAATATAAGTTCTTTTATTATCACTTTTAAATGCGCTGTTTGTACCCAGCTAACATGGTCACGTGATTTTGACGTGTATATTTAGTCATCCATTACGTCAATTATACCTTACGTAAGACGTTGGTGCGACGTAAAAATGACGGTAAAATGTCACAGGCCAATGACGTCATATTTTTACGTAATAATGACGTAATATACTCACTATATAATAACCTGCAATGACGTAAAAAATACGTTTTTTAACCTATAAATAATTCCTTAATGAAGTTATTTGACGTAACAAACACGTCTTTTTCACATATATAAGTCACTCATTAAAGTTCCTACATATTAATATTTATTATAGAACATAGAAAAAAATAAAAGTAATTCCAATTATATTAAAATAGAAGCACCTATACACAAAACATAATTATAGGCTGGATGACGAAATCCGCCTCGAGCTGTAGTGCTTTTAATCAAAATTTGACTTCAACTTGTTAAAAACAATTGAAGGACAGTAATGTATGCAGAATTTTATCGTGATTTCAAAAATCTAAAAATATACAGGATGTTCCATTTAAAATAAAAAGTTGGGTTCATTTCCGGCGAAATAGGAAGTGATAAAAAACGAAATATACACCTAAAATGTAATTTTTTGGCAATAATAAATTAATGAGATACTAAAATTTCAGCACAATACGATCTCGGTTAAAAGCGCTACAGGTCGGGCGGATTTCGTCATCCAGCCTATGGATTGTAGGTGTCTTAATAATGGCATTTATAAATTTAGCCACACAAAATAACGAAACTTAAAATGAATGGATTATAGGAAATGAGATCAATTCATTGCCATTAGCGTGATGTGGCAAAACCAAGCATTTGGCAATAATAAAAGATTTAAAACGTATTTTCTTAAATTGCTTACACTGATAGTTACTATAGGGTAACGGTCCAAACGTGTGTTCTTGTTCGTGTATCATAAAATGGTCTGGTACATAAGGTTTAGTAGGTGAGAAATTAATTTCATGGAGACGGCGGTATACTTGCTGAAGTGGATTTGTTGGGGATTTTATGAAATGCTTCAATTTCCCTAGATAATTCTCAAAAGGAAATGCCGAAAAGTTATCTAATGTGCCATAAACTTCAACATCAGAAGGCAGATGTGAGAGAATATGAACATTATATACAAAAAATGTTAAACCGTAAATTCTTTCACAGTGCTTTACAAATAAATTCAATAATTCTGTTACAAAAGTACAACCAAAGTGGGAAATATGTGTGTTAGAAACAAGTATTGTTATGGCACAATGGAATAGTAAGAAATGTTCATAAACTCCAATATCAACTAAATCTTTAAGCACAATTAGTCCTACATACAGTAGAAACGTTCTGTATTCAGTGGCTTTCCAGCGTGGTAATTCTTCTAATCCTCGCGGTTTTCTGTTGAATTCCGCAGGAATGTACCTTTTTGCCAAAATCAAATGTTCAGATATTAATTTTGTTAATGTACTAGATAATTTGGCTTCTATTGAAGGACGTCCACTCAACCAGGAATTTAATAACTTTCGCATAACACCTAACAACACACAGTGCATATAATCAATTGGAAATTTTGTTACTAGTCCAACTGAAAGTTTTAACAATGGTGAAACCCCAAGATGGTGTTCTTCATCTAATTGTAACTGAAATGATGAATCTGTTCTCTTAGTGGCAGAAATACCTCTCATAATTACTCTCCCTTCGATATAATCGCCATGTTCTGTACATTTATCGCAAGACGAATAACCACCATGCGATTTAGATCTTTTCAAATATGCCCGTGCAGGTGCATCGCAACTAAAACTATATATATACAAAATATATTTTTTTAGAAAATTTGAAACCACTGCTCTGTAGATTATTGAGTTCAGTTACAAAGTCTTCCAAAAACACTTCTAAAGGCGAAGGTTTTGATGTCCCACAAAAAATTCCTATTGCAAAAGGATCACTTTTGAAATTCATAATAAGTCCTAAAATTGGCCAAAACTCAGTTTTTGAACTGTGGAATAGGGGCAAACCATCAATATTAAAACTAATTTTGAATATACTGTATGGAAATTCAGTACACCATGACAAAAAACCTTTTAATGCAGATTCAAGGCCAAAATGACAATAACTTCCATTTTCTAATTGTTTACTTTGCATATAAACAGGCGTTCGCGTTCTAGAGGAAGTTCCGGATGGCAAGGTGCAAGTATGTGTAAGAGGTCAGTGACGGCTATAATACGAGAAATGTTGGAAGTTATTACCCATTGCTGCAATTTGGAGATTAGATCATTTTCTACAGAGTTTGGTTTAAAACTATCACATGAAAGAATTTCTTTTACCGAGTTACTATTATCAGAACAATCAAAGTTTCCCTTAGAATCAGAATTATCAGAAATAAAATTTTCATTTAGAGAAAAATTGAAAACGTCTGTAGAAGGTAACGATTCGCTGGAATAATTATTTGTAAGACAGTTAATTTCAGAAAATTTGTTTAAATCTTCATTATCACAAGAAGTACTCTGTAAACAGCTACTAATTTTAAATGAGCTGTTGCACTCAAGATTAGCATCTGATTTAGAATGTTGCATTTCTTTTTCTCGCACTTCACAATACATATCTGCAGAAGCCTTTGCAACTTTTCTATAAAACTGTCGCTTTCCTACCAGTTTAAAATTTTTCGACATTTTTGTTTTACAATATTATAACTTGTTAGAAGGAAAAATATTTAAAACTAAAACTTAATTACCTACGGGTACCTAAATTATACTTATTATAATAAAACCAGTCCACTCACACAATGCTGAAACTTATTTTTTAGCTTGCACAATTTTCAGTCGCTGGGGAGCATGCTTTAACCAAATCTTAATGCAGTCTTCTATTTGCTTATCGGTATGGGAAGAATTTGTTTTGATTGCTCCTAAAAAATGTTAGTTTGTTATTTAAGTTAAAACACCACCGACGGTAATACTCACGGACAACAACAGTAGACAGAAGTAAATCATGAAAAGGTTTTTTATTTAATCTTTTCCCATAAAAGCTGAAACTGCTTGCCAGTTCGTCCTTTACTAAATATTTTAATACGCGATTAGTCTTAGATGTTAACTCGCGTCCTCCTAATGTTGATAGATATGAACACTGAAAAAGAAATGTTTTTAATTCAAACACACTATCGTAATAAACGCTAAGTTTACCAATGCAGCTAGGTTGTTACTATTCTTCAAATAATCCTCAAGAGTCTGCAAGTTTACTGCACTCTCAAGGGGTAAACTGACAGGTAAATTATCTATGGTATAATTCCATCCAAAGCAGTTACCGTAGACTGTTTACCTATCCATGTCAATATTTGGGAGTTCTGCTCTTTTACGGTAACAAGAAGATTTAATATCTTTTTAAGAGCTAAAACAGGAAGGTCGCAAGTTTTCATAACCACTTGTTAAAAACATTAATTCTACCAACCTGGACTTTCCGAAGTTTGGTCTGCAACCAAAGTGGAAGGAGTTGATGTATAGCTACTTGATTGACCGCTAGTTAATAATTGAGAGGCTGATGGTGTAAGGCGTCTCACAGAAATGGGAACTAATGTGCTATCACTACTGCCTGGTATTGAGCTTCCATCACTTTCACCTAAAAATCAGTATTATAACCGTTACAATTTGAAATTTTTAGATTATACTAACTCAATGTAGCCCTTTCAGCTCTACTCTCAAAAGTAACTGGTGGTGGACGGGCTACTCTTGATTTCTTCTTAATCCTATTATCCGTAGAGTCGCTTTCCCCTTCGCTCGATCCATAGGAAAGTCTGCGGGGTAGTCGAACTTTCCTTCTTATGGTTTCTTCGTTGTCTATGTCGGTTTGAACATCTGAAGTTACTTCAGACTGCTTCAGCTTCTTTACAGCCTTTACGTAGTCATCTATAAAAAATTACTATAAGTTGTGGAATAATAATTGCAAAGTCGGTTAACTTATAACAATTGCACCCACCACATTCAAAAAAGCTACGTTTTATTTTATATAACTGCCATGATGACATATCTCCAGGTATTTCTGATCTTTTTAATCCTTTATCGTATTCATGCTATTGTTTGAAAGGTGGTCAAAACACTTCTCGCTTTCGAGGCGTTAACCATAAACTATTAACTAACTCAACACCACCACCATCACACTCCTCAAATTCAACCCCCATAAATGTTGCCATGCTCGGACGATTAATGCAGTAAGTAGATAATCTAGAAAATACGGGTTTACCCTGGTCATACATCTCACCTCACGAATAAACTTCACAGCGGAAGAATAAGCCATGAAATTACTGATTACAAATTCTAATGAGGATAGCAACAAGATAGCAAGATTAGTTTTCCCGTGTAAACAGAAGGCGTGGAACTAAACATTTCTAGGTTGTGTATTATCCAGTGGCGTAACTTCAAATTTTGGGCCCGGGAACCGTGATCGTCACCGGGCCCCTTAATTGCCAAGTGTCCTATTCTTGCCAAAGCATTTTTCAATATTTTTTTAAATTCATAAACAGAAACATCAAAGCAAAATGAACAATAGCGAGATACGCGTTTTTTATTGAAAATAATAATAATAATAATATATATAAATCCTGTAAGCCTACGCACTAAAGGAACAAACAAAAACCATTATTTCCGCAATTCGGCACTTCCGTACGTTTCGAGGTACAATTCAAAGTATAACTTTGCTTTAACTGCTGATCTGCTAATCAAGAAGATATCTTCTAGATTAGCAAAAGATGTAATGATGTCTGATGTATGAACATTTCTCGCTCTCTGCTTCTCAATGGAGATCAGTGCCAGACTTGATAAGCAATGTTCAGACATAGTGCTGCGAACGTAGGCCTTGATGAGCTTCAACTTTGAAAATGATCTTTCTGCACTAGCCACACTTACAGGTATGGTCAGAAAAAGCACAAAAGCAGTACATAGATCAGAAAAATTAGATGCCAATAGATTTTAAACAATTAGAATTGCTTCGGTATTTTCTACGACCATCTCCATCTCCTGTTCTGATTCTACCAGCTTTACTTCTGTAGACACCTCACGAGAAGATAAGGTCTCCATAGGTGTAGATTTACGAAAATAATCGGACACCTTTGGTAGTTTGCTTAATTTCAATTTGCTTTCCTTTTAAGTTCTTGCGCTTTTGTGCGCCGCTTAGAGGTTTACTCATGTTCGGTACGACTGCACCGATCACACCGGAGTTGGAACGTTGCAAGACCTGTATGTAAGACCGTGACCGAAAATGCTTTGTTAGCACTATTTATTAGGTACCTGTATTATTAATTTATTAGGGTATTGGGTATCAATTAATCTGAGATGACTGCGAAGTACGTGCACGTGCAAGACGTGGTGCATCGCGTGTACAGAAATTATTTTATCTTAAATTTATACCAAACAGATAACTTTTTGACATGTTTTAGATTTCTCCGGGGGTTTCTTGTGTTTTTCCCGGACTCATTGAAACTTAATACGGGACCGAGTTTGAACCTGCCAGGCTTTAAACTTCAGGAGGCCCGTTAGGCCCCCTGAAGTTCAGGGCCCGGGAGCCGCTGCCCCCTTTGCCCCCTCGGTAGTTACGCCACTGGTATTATCAAAACAAAACGTGGAAGCGTCGTAGGTACTACATATTTATACGAATAAATATTGCAATGTAGAATATGTGTCTAACAAAGATGCCTGATTATTAAAATAACTTACCAATTAACAATTATCTCCGACGAACGCCAGTTTGTTCTCGCGACGAACGACACAAAACCTTCAACTTCTGGTTTTTACTGGCTTTTACGCGCCAATGCACAATCTACCTGTACCGTTGAGCGAGACAGACGTACATGCGCGAGTGTTTGTAATGTACGTTCATTTTCTCCAGCATTCGCGCTTTCTCTCTCTGTCGCCGGGTTTAACCAGTTCTCGCAAGAAAAAGGAAGGAAAAGTTCGGAGTGCAGGGAGTTACAAAAACGAACGCTGCTGCTTAAACAGGCGGTAAACACTTTGTAGAAAACTTTAGCAGTGGACTGTAGTATTTTTTGGTTGATTCAAGTTCGTTGTATTATTTGAAACGTCGCGCACAGATGAAATAAAAATCACTGGTTAATATTATAAGTTTAATTAACCACTAATAAACAAGAACAGTTAACAACATAAAAGAAACCTGGTACGTGACTGACTACTGCGTCGTCTCAAGGGCACTTTCAAACAGCAAGTGAAGTACTGAAGGGCTGTTTCCTACTGCCTAGTTACATAATACAATAGTGGCGGCGCTGCTATCGGAAATCGGTTTGAGCGGCAAATTGAAATTTTGTACGCCCAAATATTGAATATACTTAACATGCCGGCCGCCTTGAAATCTTATGAATTCAACAAAAAAGGACAAAAAGTAATAAATGATACATGCAAAGAACAAAAATACATAAGCTATACTCTTAAAACTATTAGTCCTATAACTATAAATACTATAACGGCGTATAACACTGCACGCACTAAATTTATCGAAATTGCCCTTTTACACTCCCTGGAGCATACACAGTTTGTTGCTAGCCCTCTTTATCAAATTTCCATTTGAAAGGCGAAGAGTGGCTGATCGGATTACCCCATCGGGATAAGTATGAACCTCCATGACTCGTCCCAAGAGCCACTGAAGGGGTGGCAAATTATCTTCCTTGATTATAACCAAAGAATCTTCTTTTAGCAAATTTGGCATGTGCCTAAACCACTTGGTTCTGCGTTGGAATTCCGGCACTACATCCAAGCTCCAGCGACGCCAAAAATGTTGAATAAGACGCTGGATGCGTTGGTAAACCGATAGTTTATTTTCATTTACATCTCCTAGGCCAGTGTCAGGAAGAGCGCAAAGTGGTCGAGATATAAGGAAGTGCCCAGGGGTAAGGGGATTGGTATCAGTAGGATCGCTAGAGAGAGGTGATAGAGGACGTGAATTCAATGTTGCTTCTATTTGAACTAACAAGGTAGAGAAGTCCTCGTAATTGAGGGATGCATTCCCTAAAACTCTTTTTAAATGTGATTTGACACTTTTAACACCACTCTCCCAAATACCACCTTGATGTGGATTCCTGGGAATGATAAAATACCACTTTATATTGTTATATATAAACGGTATTCTACAACTAAAGTCGTCTTCCCGTAGCCAAACGCCATATGTTTCTATCCCTTGCCTCTTCTTCTTCCAATCTTCGTTTCTGCATCGCTTTTCTCATTCCTTCATTCCAGGAGCGTCTCGGTCTCCCCCGTTTACGTCTTCCAGGTGGTGTCCATTGAAACATCTTTTTTGGCCATCTGTTTTCATCCATCCGAAGGAGGTGCCCGAACCATTTAAGACCTCTTATTTCGATTCTGTCTATTACAGTTTCCTCAGCATGCATTATTCTTCTAATTTCTTCGTTAGTGATGTGTTCCATCTTTGATATGCCAACACTTCGTCTTAAGTAGTCCATCTCCACGGTGTTTAACTTCTTCTGATTATCTGCTTTGAGTGTCCAAACTTCCGACCCATAACATAGCACAGATTCTACCATGGACTTTCCTATGTGTTTCTTTGTCGCATTGGATATATGCTTGTCCCACCAAACAGAGTTAAGACATCCTATAATTTTCTTACTTTGTTCAATTCTATTGTTAATCTCTGCTGACCTCATTCCTTCATTAGTGATTAGTGTACCTAGGTATTTGAACTGGTTTACTTGTTGTACGGTTGTTTGATCATCTAGTAATATCTGGAATCTAGCTGCGGAATTAACTACTAGATATTCCGTTTTCTTAATATTAATCTTTAAGCCCCACTCTTCATATGCTCTATACAATCTCTGAAGCATAAATTCCAGATCGTATGCATCTTGTGCTATAATTACTTGGTCATCTGCGAAACTAAGGCTAAATAAACACTGATCATTAATAATAACACTCATCCCTCTAATTCTTTTTTGCCAATCATTTAGAGCACAGTCTAGGAATATGTTGAAAAGAAGTGGTGATAGGCTACAGCCTTGTCTGAGGCCTTTGGTTGGGTGTATAGGCTGTGATAGAGAACCTTTCCATTTTATATACGCTTTATTATTGTCATAGAAAATTCTAATTATCTTTATAATTTGTGGGTAAACTTCTAATTTTTCCATGACCTCCCACAATTTGCTGCGGGGAATGGAATCGTAGGCCTTCTCTAGATCTATGAAAGCTAAGTGTGTCTCTTCATCATTGTGCATTCGCTTTTCAGTCAACTGTTGTAATATAAACAGGTTGTCTACGCAAGATCTTCCACTTTATATTGTTATTAGCATTAAATTTTGAAATCCTTTCATTTGTATTTTTGGAATTTAAGAACTGATAAAGTTCCTTTAGTTCTTTTGCAGCTCCCTTGAAATTAGTAGCGTTATCCGAAGTGATAGAAACAGGAATGCCCCTGCGACCAGTAAAACGTCTGAAGACGGCTATAAATGCATTAGTTGTTAAATCTGTAACTAGTTCTAAATGAATAGCCCTGGTCACAAGGCAAATAAATAAACAAATATATGACTTTATTAACTTTGAGCCACGAAACTTTCGGTCTTTAATCCAGATTGGGCCTGCATAATCTATACCTATCTGAGTAAAAGCAGGAGTACCAGACTGTAAACGTTTAAATGGCAAATCAGCCATTAAAGGATCGTAAGTTCTTGGCTTCGCGTGAAAACACTTGATGCAATTGTGCACTATATGCTTAGCCGTAGTTCTGTCAGCTATGGGCCAGTAATGCTCACGAACAACAGCCAAGAGCTGCTGCGCGCCGCAATGCAAAAATTTTGTATGAAAATAATTAAAAATCAACCTTGTAAATAAATGGTCTTTTGGCAATAGGATTGGAAATTTTTTGTCGAAAGCAAAAGTAGAATTTCCTATTCGACCGCCCACTCTTAATACATTGTTTTCGTCCAAGAATGGATTAAGAGGTAAAATATTTGAAGTACTCCTTAGAGGCTGCTTCAGTTGCAATGCTTGAGTGTCATTATAAAACGCTTCCGACTGACATAATCGAATTAATGTGGTTAAAGAGGTTTGCAGTTCAGAAATTTGCAAGTGACCTGTTTTGCGAGAAGCTTTAGAAAGTTTTCAGTTCTTTGAAAAACGAATTATCCAAGCGACTATGCGTTGTAATTAATGTACGAAGAAAATTTTTCAAAAATATTTGAAGCTTGGATGCTCAAGAAATTTGACAAGGCATTATTATTTGCTTTAAACTCTGATACAGGAGTGTCGTCTAGTTGAAAATTAATTTGATCATGCCACTGATCAGATGGTAGAGCAAGAAAAGATGGTCCGTGTCACCAGAGCGAATTTGTTATTAAATCGAATGCAGACGAACCCCTTGAAACCAGGTCAGCTGGGTTCTCCTTTGAAGGTACATAAAACCAGTCTTTAGGCTCTTGAATTGATGCTATTCTGTTGGCCACGAAGGTTTTGTAATTGTTTGGGGTTGATTTGATCCCTCTTAGCGCTATTGTAGAATCGGCCCAAAATAATGTTCTATCAAAATTTATGGTTAAAGAAGCTTTAATCTTTTTAATCAATTCTGCCAAAAGCAAAGCTGCGCATAATTCTAATCGTGGTATTGTAGTAACATGTAAGGGTGCTACACGTGACTTCGAACTTAAAAGTTGTGTTGAAATGTTACCATACGAGTCTAAGCAACGTGTATAAACACAGGAACCATAAGCAATAGAACTACTGTCGCTAAATCCGTGAAGTTCTAATGTGAACTGGTTGTAAGCTATCACACATCTCGGGATCTTTAAGGAGCTCAATATAGGCAGTTCTGATTTAAATAAATTCCATTCCGAGTTCAGATCGTGAGGGATGCTTTCGTCCCAAGATATTTTTAGTTACCAGAGTTTTTGAATTATTAATTTACCAACAATTATAACAGGGCAAAGAAGGTCTAATGGATCGAACAGTTGTGCTACGACAGATAAAATTGCACGTTTCGAATTTTTAATAGGTAGATTACCAGTATTTATTTGGATATCGTATTGAATAACATCACTAATAGAGTTCGAAGTAATACCTAGGGTTTTTGCGTTTTCCCTTTTGCCTAAAGGCATTGTATACAAGGGTGAATCAAAATTTGAGTTTTGAGACAAAAGATCTGGACTATTAGACAAAAATTTTCGAATTGGAAATCCAGCGCTTGCTAAGATAGTAGTTAATTCATTTTGAATGTTTAATGCTTCTTGGACAGTTTCTGCGCCGCTTAATAAGTCATCCATGTAGAAATTTAACTTTAAGATAGCAGAGCCTTTAGGAAACTTTTCAGAGTGGATATCTGCTAAATACTGTAGACATTTAGTGGCTAAATAACTGGCACTAGCTGTACCATATGTAATAGTTCGTAATTCGTAAGTATCTATTTCGATATCGGGGTTATCGCGCCAAACGATGCGCTGGAATTTTCTTTCTGGGGGATTTATTAGAATCTGCCGATACATTTTCTCAATATCACCGGTCAATGCAATTTTATGTTGTCTAAAACAGCAAAATAGAGAACAGGTAGTCCTGAATCACTGGACCTACTAGCTGTGCGTCATTAATAGATATATTTGAACCAGACTTAGCACTGCCATCAAAAACCACACGGAGACGAGTTGTTAAAGAATTAGATTTTATGACTGCGTGATGCGGTAGATAAAAGGCAGGAATGTTAGACAAAACAATTTTTGAATCCAAAACATTAATTTCGGGGAAATTTTGAATGGATTCGTCCGTAGATGTAATTTTAATTTTAAACATATGACCTAAATTGACGTATTCATGAATAAATGTGGAGTATCCAGCAAGTAAATCGGGATTTTTAAGAAGTCTTTTCTCCACTTGCAAAAAACGATTAATTGCTTGTTCTCTGGAACCCCCTAGCTTTCCCAAGTTTGAATTAAACGGGACAGAAACAGTAAACCGCCCAGTATTATCCTGAGAAACGGTTCGAACAAAGTGTTCTTCACAGAATCTTTGTTCGCGTGATAATTTAGATAATTGACTGTTAGGCTCTACGGTTTCTAATTGCCAGAATTTTTGTAAGGAGTCGTCTAATCGATCAAGTAAATTAGGACGGTTATCAATAGTCAAATGGGAGCAAACTACATTAGCGGATTTTTGATTAGTTTGGTAATTACCTGAAACCACCCAACCTAGTAGTGTTTTTTGCAAAACGGGCTTATTTTTACCCAAAGAAATTTGTCCTATACACATTAAGTTATAAAAATTACCAGCTCCAATAAGGAGATCAATTGGCAAGGATACATTAAAATTGTTGTCTGAAAGTCTAATATTTTCGGGAATGTTCAAATGTTCTTTATTGAAGGAATGCAACGGTAAGCTCTCCGCAATTTTTGGAACAATTAAACATAATAAACTTACCTGAAAATCATTTAATTTAGATGCAATTCGGGTCTGAACAGCGAAATTTGATTGGGCAGAGCAAGAATTTATGCCTAAAATTTGGGTGTTGATCCCTTTTCTCTGTAACCCTAACTTGCTAGCAAATGATTCTGTTATAAAATTGGAGTGACTACCACTATCTAGAATTACTCTGGCATCGTACCACTTATTGTCAGCTGATTTTATATTTACGCAAGCAGTCGGAAGTAAAACATTAATATTTTGAAAACAAGTAAATGCTGCTTGGGTTGTCAAGATGGGTTCCACGTTTGTAAGCGCATTTTGAGTGGGAACGTTACTTTCTAGAGTACCCGAGCTAGTACTTGGTTGAGATTGAATATTAACACTGTTAGCGGATTGATCTAAATGCAACAGCGTACTATGTCGTTTGTTGCAAATTCTACAAGAATATTTAGAATTGCAAGGGCTCTGACTACTATGTCGTAAGCAATTTTTACATATTTTTAATTCATTTGCCCTATCGTAGCGCTGCTTTACTGAGAGTGCAATAAAATTTGGGCATTGTGTTAGGAAATGACCACCTTTACAATGCTGGCACGAAATTTCACGAGACGTTTTGCCAGTAGTAGTCACAAAAGATTGCTTGAAATTGTTTAATTTAAATTTAGAACCGTCATTAAAGGTTTTGCTTTTATTGCTGGCGGTATTCGAGTTATAATTAATTGAACTATTATTGGTGTCAATTTCTTCAAGTAATTCACACTGCTCTTTTAAAAACTTATTAATTTCAACTAAGGTTGGAATTTAACGAGGTTTATATTTCGTGAATTTAGTTTTTGTGTAATTATCTAGTTTGGACATTAAAATATAATAAATAAAGGCTGAGCAATGTTCTACTGGAATTGAAAGGTTCTCTAAGGCTCTGATGTGTTTCGAATAGGAATCAAACAATTTCCTAAGTTCACGTGAATTTCGTTTACCGAGTGAGTTTAAATCCATCATACCCTTTATATGATTTAAGATAATCAATTTAGGGTTGTTAAAACGTTCGCATAATAGGTCGAGCGCAATTTGGTAATTATCGTTAGTAGGTTGAATATTCGCAATTGTTTCAGCCGCCGTTCCACGCAAGCTACCCTTTAAATAAATGAATTTTTCAATGTTAGTTAAATTTTGTTTATTGTGAATTAGAGAGCAAAACGATTCATAGTAAGAAGTAAATTCGATAAGATTTCCATCATAGGATGGGACAGAAATTCGAGGTAACTTTGCATTCGTGTCGTTACCAGCTGCAGAATTCACAAAAGTGCTAGAATTTGATTGAGTGCTAGAATTTGAAGGGTCATTGACTTTAGCATTATCTAATATGAGTATTGCACGTGAACTACAATCTATATATTTCTCATAAAATCCAACAGAATCTAATTCGCTGGTCTCGCCATTACTTTGAATTTTTATTTGATCACAAATATCATCAAATTTTGATGTTAGAGGTTTTGCATCATCTAAACGCAACCGAAGTTTCATTAAGTTTCATCTGTCGTATTGTGGGGAACAGTGGCTACAAAACTAATAAAACTATCCAACTTACTTTCCAAGGATTCTTTACTAATTTCAAGTATTTGTAAATCTTTGCTTTTGGTTTTAGTCATCTTGAAATGTTAAAAAATGTCGTAAAAATGAAATAAAAGGAAGAAGATTATGCAAAATCGTATTGTAAATAAAGTAACTACTCGAAAAGATTCCAAGTTTTATGGCAATAAATTGCGCAAATTTGGCTGCAACAAGCAAGCTGCCAATTATAGATTTTACACCGAAGATTGCAAGTAACAAATATGAAGGTGCTCATATCATGAGGAAAATGAAAGAGTGGTGTAAAATGCAGTAATAAATACAATAATTACTAAAATTATAATCGTCAGTAAATAGAAGCACATTTAAATCCCCTAAAAGGAACAAAGGAAGGAAAGTATATAAACAAAGGGTCTAACCTGACCTGTGTTTGGTTTTGAAGTTGGCAACGGAGCAACGATTCTAGCGCCACGGTCGCAATGTTTGGAAAATGGCGGCCTATCCGTTTCCGTTCCGTTGACGTCACATACCGGGTGCAAGACACAAAGCCATGTGCTTTCTTGATTTTACAAATATAGGTGAAAGGCATCGAATACCTGCACCACTTTGTATCGCAGAAGATCTTGAATGCCGGAGTTTCCACGGGGATCAGGCTCGATGGACCATAACTTATGTAGAAAACTTTAGCAGTGGACTGTAGTATTTTTTTGTTGATTCAAGTTCGTTGTATTATTTGCAACGTCGCGCACAGATGAAATAAAATCACTGGTTAATATTATAAGTTTACTTAACCACTAATAAACAAGAACAGTTAACAACATAAAAGAAACCTGGTACGCGACTGACTACTGCGTCGTGTCAAGGGCACGTTCAAACAGCAAGTGAAGTACTGAAGGGCTGTTTCCTACTGACTATTACATAATACAATAGTGGCGGCGCTGCTACCGGAAATCGGTTTGAGCGGCACATTTTGTACGCCCAAATATTGAATATACTTAACACACTTCATATTTAAAATTATTACCGCCGATGTGGTAATGGTTGGCAAATTACTAAAACGTCATAGTAAAAGAATCCGCATTATAAATCATCGTAACTGCACGTTTACAAGATAGGTAGAACCAACCAGCCTATATGTTTATAGTTATAATATTTATAATAAGCGAATAAGTTCAGACGCAAAAAAAACCTTATAGCCTACCTACCTACATTTTGAACTTTAAAATAAAATATGTTGACGCGTTATTATCACTAAAACATTATACCTTATATTATTTATATATTAATTAAAAATGACTTTCCTGAAACGTCCTTTAGACGTCACAAGACGACGTCTCTAATTCGTTAATATGTGACGTAAAAAAGACGTCAGTTATTGAGTAATCGACGTCGCCAACGAATGATCACTTCCTGTGGACGTCAATTTGACGTGACCATGTTAGCTGGGTATAGTGTCTTGTGTAAAATAATAAGCAATAGGTTGTTTCCACTTTTTTCGTATTCCAGTTATCATAAATACTCATGCATGATTAGCAATAGCATTTCGTCTTCCCAAAGAGCCAAGATCTACATACCCCACAAGTTTGTCTGTAGATTTAACATTCATTAATTGATCAGAAAGTTTAATTTCGTCAAAAATTAAAGTACACAATCTATCTCCTTTGTCCATTTTTTTAACTTTTGATTTGAGGCGATTCATTACGGCATTGTTTATCCCAGTTTCAAAGGAAAAACGTTGTAAATATTTTTGCAGTGTTACCCGTGATGGTAACTTCAAAAATTTACTTAAAAATCTATAACATTTTGGCCCTCTTTTATATAATGCCAACGCAAACACTTTATTTTTAGTTGTCCACTTTGGACATTTTTTGGGAGCATTACGAACTTGCGACATAATAAATTCCACCCCAGCAGGATCGAGACTTGTTTCAAGAGCCTTAAACATTTCTGTATTTGCTTGATTGCATGCAGTGGTTAGCTTATTTTTTGACCGAAATAGAGCTTTCTTCAAGTTGTAGAAACGTTTTTGTTGTGATCTATACAACATATACATTTTTTTCTTCTTTGGAGTTAGTTCTGCTACTCTACGCACATTTATTGAACTTAAAAGTGTCTGTTTTGGCTGTACAACTGCAGTATTACTTACAGCCGTATTCATAGTCGTTCGCCAGCGGCTCGCCGGAGTTTCGTTATGAATAGTATGTTGGCGGCACTGTACGTCTATGTCAAATTCGAGGTTAGCAGGTTAGATTTTGTGTCAATTTCTGTCAAAACTGACGGAAAACCTAACCTGATAACCTCGAATTTGACATAGACGTACAGTGCCGCCAATATACTATTCATAACGAAACTCCGGCGACTCGCCGGCGAGCCGCTGGCGAACGACTATGAATACGGCTGTTACTGTTTCTTGTGGATTAAATTGTGGAAAATCTTCTGTTGCAGAAGTTGACGGTTGGTCACAAGAAAAGGTGTGTTTGCTGGTTAATGGTTGTTGGGGCAGTTGTGAAGATGCAGATGAAGAGCAAACAGCAGTAGCGATGTCAGAAGATGTATAGCATTCGGGAATTCCGTTCGGTAATAGTCTTGATCTTAAAGAACTTGTAAATGAACTTTCTTTAAAATGGTCTTCACATATGTGTACAGTTTTGTTTGAATAAACTAATTGTCCTACGGGTAGAAATTTATTTATAGCTTCAAACCACTTTACTCTTTGTGCAACTGTTTTTGGCATTAAAAAAAGTGTTTATTTTTATAAGTCACATCGGTTAATTCACTATAGTACTTATTGTTACAACCAGGTATATAACAAGAATACTTACATCTACCTGGTAGAGACATTATTATCAAAATTTTTAAATCTAACGAAATAACTTGGAAAAAGCTTGACACCCCCGCTATGAAATCTGATTATGAACTAAGAAGAGGTTCTTTCTTGAAAAACAAAGGGGTTGCATGTTGAGAATAAAATGTATGTATATAGTTTAGAACAGGGATGTCCAACATTTTACATAAAAAAACCAAAACTTCTACTGCTAAAGTGAGCGTGGGCTGCAATTCTCAAAATGCACCGTAGTCAATAATTTCACATTTTCAAGATCAAAGGCTTTCAAATAAAAAAAAGTTTGCTATCAAATTTCGTGTACCTACTGTGACAAATTATAGTCATATATTTGTTATTTTATTATTTTTTAATTCTTACATTTTAAGTGAACTGTTGGCAAGCGGAATTAATTAATGAAAAGGGGCACGGGTTGGACACCTATATTTTATGGGGAAGGTTTCACATTTCTAATTCCCTCCTACCCCTGTCTAGAACAAGCCCAAAAGGGTCTGCTAGCATTTACAGACATAAACAGTTCGATGGGGTTTGTTTATTTAACTAAGCTAAATATTAGATACCTAAGCTGAATAGTGTGTTAGCTTCTCTTAATCATTGCTAGTACTTCTTATGAAAATAATATAATATAAACTTACAGCTTTTGGTTAAGAATTGTTTATTTTGTATTCTAATTTTCATTTAGGTATAGGTGTTATAAGAACGTTTATTAATTACTGCTGAAACCAGTTTTACTGTATTATAAGAATAAATTATACTTTTGTAGCATGTGAATTTTTTTGGTTGTAAATGGTGTTTATGATGATATTAATAAAGTATTCTGCCAAAAAGATGTACCTAATTAATACACGATTCGCTGAAATGTTTCTTTATTTGTGAAGTGCATGTGTTAGGTACAGTTAGTAAGATGCCAAAAAAATTTAGGAAGTGTGTGAATATGGAAGGATTACAGTTTCAACATCATTGTTGAGAAGCATTTAAGGACACAGGTTTCTCTAAACGTTTTACATTCATTTGGACGTTGGGTAAAGTTTCCTGAAATAGATCTGTACGACCCTGTATAGTATGAACGAAAAGTAAATTCATTAGGAATACCATGGAATTTTCAAGTCGTGCATTATAGCACCATAAAAAATAGCAACTGCCAGTGTCATCGACAGTTTTATATTTTGTAGTGTTATAATACGACTCCAAAATTCCGTAAGCATTCTTTATGAATTTAATTTTTGCTCGTACTATATTTCTCAGCAGTAAAATATTTGAAATTGGCGCCATTTTTTTGTTTACGATTTTAGTTCCGCCAGTGAAGGTTGATGGCGCTAGTATCGCCTTGTCGCCAACACTTTATTAGGGACGTTTGCCTCTCGTATGTATCCTCTTTGATTCTGCGGCTGAACGTCAACGCGTGCGGTGCGAGTACGTAACAATACTGTAATTAATGCATGTAACAATAATGTAACTTGAGTGTTAGTTGAAATAAAGAACGTAACATAAGTGATGTTTCGTGTTTAACGACAAACATAAGAGTGAGCACCCTTGACGAGATATATGTTGGAAAGAGCCATGCTTGGTAATCCTACTGTTTAATGCTCCCATTTTGAACTACCGATCCCAGAGCTAGTAATATAGGAGGGATGCTGCAATGCTGTGGGTCGATTCTACTACCATTAGCAGTAGTTCACTTCGATAAAGAAATTGGGAAAGCTATAAAAATGCAAATTAAATTAACAAGACAATTAAATTTTAATTATCAGAAATTATATTACAAGTAAATTATTAGCAATAAAACTTTTTCCGTTACAATTGAAATTCGACTATTTTTGTGATTGTAAGCAACTTCTTTAATAATCTTTTTGCAGTAAAATTTCCTGACGTTTTCTGGAGAAAATAAGTGCTGTTATAAGTTGGCCTCGTTCTCCACTGACAACTTTGCCAACTGTTCTTTTTCCTTTTGGTGACATAACTTTAGGAATCTTTGTAGGGACCGTTAATACAGGGGTCTCATCCATGCTAAAAATTGAGTTTGGTAAAAAGGTATATTTTTCATAAATATTTTTTAAGTTTACAAAGAATCTGTCAACCTGAACTTTGTTAAAACCAATAATGCGAGCTAAACTTGTTTGTTCAGGTTGTCTAACAGACAAGTTGTGACGCTGACAAAACAAAATTGCCCATTCTTTACCAGTCATGCCTTTTGCTTTTGAAAATCGATGTTCTAATTTATATTCTTCTGCATATTGAAACGCAATAATTTGTAACTGTTTCAAAGTAATCCCGTAATTTAGGGAGTCCAACTTTTTAATGTGGTCAGCTAACTGGTTTTCCATTTCTTTTGAAAATGCTGGTTTGTATCTTCCAAGGGAAGTAGGAATGCGCGCGTACTCTTGCGCAGCAGTCTTTTGCGTACTCTTGAACACTGTATTGAATATTTAAAATATCCGTAAAAGAAATAGAGTTATATATTATTAAGCGGAGAGAGCGAGACGGTGTATTGGCATGAATGTACCATGCAGCAAGGTAGAGGTTATGTTACTTGAATTGAAAATAAAGTTTTAAAATTGATTTAAGTGTATTAAAATTACATCATCAAGTGCTAAAAACTATACTTACTAATAATTCCTTCAACTGAGTACTGGAATTTCGTATATAATCTAATCACACGTTATTCTTTACGACACAAACACCGTGTTCCCGCAAAATCACATCCATCACTGAAATAATTGCAATGCGTACTCTTAAGTGACCTTACCCTAATACCTCGCTTTCGACCTTCTAACACATTACCATGGTCAACCTCTAGAGACCTTTCATTTCGTATATTAGGGGAGGAGCTTGTACCTTGGACCGGATTTCTTCAATAATTTTTTTTTATTTCGCCGGTTTTTATTCAACATTTTGCTCAACATGGACCTAGTATGCAGTAGGGGGAAGTGGGGCACATTGATGCACTTTTTTTCAAAAATTCAAAACACCGGTATACATTTAGTTTAATGAAACGTTTTCTCTTGCAGTGTGTACACAATTTATTGTAGTTTCTTACTGCAAGGAAACTTTCATTCTACATTAACCTGGAAACGAAGAAAACATGGTTGTACAAAAAATTGGATTTGTATCAAACTGCCCCGTATCTGGGGCACATTGAAACAGCCTATGGGGCAGATTGGTACATGATGGGGTGCATTGATACTTCAAATGTTTTATGTAAAAATAGAAATTACACAACGTCATTATTTCAATGAACCATTTTTATTGGTTATAGCTACATCTATGACATACAAAAACAATAACACTAGGTACTAGGTACCATAGAATAATGATAAACTAATTCAAAAATAAAAGAAACTCAAACTCAAAAAAGTTCCTGCTTAAAGATAAAGGAACTGATGTGTAAAACAAACATTGTTTTAACGAATAAAGAAACTGAAATGTAACGCTTAAATGTAACAAATGTAAATACATGTTGAATGTAATGAAATGTAACATATAGGTTATTTCACATTGTAACAGCTAAGATCAAATGGAAAAGTGAAAAATGAAGCGCTTCTGTTTGTACCTTTGGTGAAACAAGGGCTTGGCAACTTCAAAACCACATCTGAGATATCAACAGCGGCACTATCCAACGCATTTGGGTAAACAAAGACCCACGCGGTGGGTTTCTTTCTCAAGAATGATACCTCCAATTCCGAAAATTCATATTTGGCAACCACTTTCCCAACGTAGTACAAAACAGTTTTCTTTTTTGTGAATTTTATCAGCAAAAAGTCTCCAATTTCAAGAGTTTCCACTGCAGGTGGGCTAACAGTTTTTTCCTGGATTTCTTCAGAGTCACAAGCATCTTCTACTTCGTCTGATACGTCCATATCACTGTCGTCTGCTAGAACTGGAAGATCAGATTCGCAACTGCTAGAATCTGAATCAGATTCGCATCTCCTTTTTTTCTTTTTGTTTGTGGTAGTCAAACCCAGAAGATTTTGAGCTGTTTTCAATTGCTTTGCTTTTTCCCTTATTTCTTTATTCTTCCGTTTCTGCTCTTTTTCATCGTGAATCATCTGCAGCCGATTTTTTTCTGGCGTGTCCGTGAAAATTCTCGACTTCCCCTTTTCTCTGCCTTTCCTGTTCGATGTTTTTTGTTGGGCCTTTGGAAATGGCCTGACGGCTTCAGGTGTTATTGCCGGGGTGGAAGGAGGTGGTGTCATGTGACGCGCAGGATATCCTGGAATGGATTCGATCTCTGCATCCTGATGAGGAGTTTCTTCTTGAGGTTCGGCAACAATGGTATCTGAAGTCGACTGGAAAATTTCCAGTGGCGCGTAATCTTCGACTCCGAATGCCATTTTGTTGAATGGCCAAATACCAGGCTTCGTAAACCCGCCGATAATATTCTTTGGGGTAAAACATTCATAAAATGCCAGTTTAGAGAGTTCGGCAATGTTGTAGATAGAAATTGTTTTTCCCGCGTTGACTAGATGCCAGTCGTTGAAGGCGATCTTGAGCTTTCCTTTGAAAGGAGCAAATACACTTACATCCAGCGGTTGTAACTTGTGGGATGTATGTGGGGGGAAAGATAAATAAACAATGCCGTTTTCTCTTGAAAAGTTGATTGCCTCGATTGAAATATGTGACTCATGGTTGTCGCACAATAGCAAGATGGGATTCTCCTTGGAACATGAAGTATGTTTCTGTATATGTTTTAAAACGTCCATGTACAATGGTGCGTTCATCCATCCTGAACGACTGGATAGTCCAAGGCTGCCTTCTGGGGCTCCTTTCAAAAAATGCTCCTTGTAATGCACACGCGGAAATACATAGACAGGGGGCAGTGCATATCCCGTGGCACTTACAATACCACAAAACGTAACTAGCTCTCCACGTTCCGCAGAAACAACTTGCCCAACTTGCCTTTGCTTTTTGGCAGCCAGAACTTTCGGGGTGTTCAAGACAGTTGTTATGCCCGTTTCGTCCATATTTATTATTCGATCAGCTGTGAAATTGTGCCGCGCCAAAACAGTTTCGTAATTCTGATAAAACTGATCAACAGCTGTTTTATTAAACGCAAAAGATCTTGCTGCGCTCGTATTTTCAGGTTTCCTCAGGCTGATATTCGTGTTTCGCTTTCGGAAACCAACTAGCCAGTCGGTGCCGGCCAGTTTTTTCTCATCCCAAGAGGGGGGATATTTTTTGTTCAATTTTCTTGCATACTCGTGTGCTAGACCTCGAGTTTGAGTCAATATTAGGCCGTAATGCATTTTACTGCTTTTTATGATATAATGATTCAGTTGTCGCTCTTCCTCTCTGGTAAAAACCTGTGAAGTCGTGTATTTTGTGGAATAGGTTTCACTTCTTGGTGCTGCATCGTTTTGTTCTGCATCCTTCCGTCTATTTTCAACCCGATGTTGCAGCGTGGAAGCTTTTAGGTCGTACTTCCTAGCTGCTTTTCGTATCGATAAAATTTTATTCAGAACTTCCTGGACTGCAGCTTCAACATTTTCTTCATTTATTACAGATCGGTGGGTTTTTTTTGTGTAATTCCTCACCATTCTTTCTGGAAAGAATTATTGCAAAATAGTAGGTAGCTCAACTCATTAGTATGGGGCACATTGATACGCATCAAACTGACCCGTACGTTAATGTATCAACCCGCCCCATCAATTGGATAGTTGCAAAATTAACCTCCCAAACACATCATACGAGATTAGCAAAATATCTTTCATAAAATAGATTCCTCAGACGTGTACTTACCTGGGTGAAACGGCACGTTCCGAAAAAAAACAATTGTTGTCGATAAAACACTTGTTCCCGGTGAGGTGATAAATTTACTTTATGCGCACGAAAACACGTATGGCCTACTCAACTGCCGAGGCTGCAATGAATCGCACCAAGTTTCCGTTGGTGTCATTTGCTTCACAACCGCCATCTATTGAGATACTTTGCAGGTTTTTAGCGGTTTCTATTTTTAATGTAGTAGTGGTGTATCAATGTGCCCCTTGCATCAATCTGCCCCATGTCCCCCTAGTATCACACACAAACGCAAAATTTCATTACAACAGAAAATGTCGATTGTATACAATTTTTAATTTTTTTTTAAATAATGGTCCAAGGTACAACACTGGTTTGTACCTTGGACCACATAGTCTTGTACCTTGGGACACAATTAAAAAGCATAGAAAAATAAGGAATAAAACCTTTTGTTGTTTATTCAACATTATACAGGTTAAAATTAATATCAAATATATACATTTCTTTTTGTCGTTCAGACAACCCAGCCTGCTGCGGCTCTGGAAGTTTAAGCAAAATGTCTTGTTTATCTATATCAAATTCTTCACTATTTGCCCTAAAAAAATTATCAGTTGATCGCAGTCTTTTTAAATATTTAATCGTTAAGCAAGGAAGTAAACTTGTTAATTCTGCCACATAGAAATGGGTTTTCTTCTTTCCGGCTAGTTTTGTAAGATAGAAGCTACCAACTGTAAAATTAGTAGCCGCCAAGCCACCAGAACCGGTTCCAATCTGAGATTCCTGTATTGGATCTTGAAGGTCTTCCTCTGTCTCTAAATTATCCTCGGCATCGAGATCGGAGTCATCGTTGTAATAACAATGTCTTCAGAGCCTTCTTCTGAAGAGCTGGAAGAAACTACTAACTTTTTCTTAACAATATCTTTTTTGTCTTTGATACTTTCTTTGCTAATTTTTCTTCATAACTTCTCTCTATTTCCTCCTTTTCAGGGGTGTCAGTTAAAATTCGACATTTTCCTTTTTTGCGTCCCTTTGTTGTAGCAGTTCTTGGAGCAGCTCTAGGAAAAGGCCAATCATTTCTGGTGAGGTATATGAAGCACTCTTAGATGTAGATGGTTCGTTGCTAGTTGTTGGACAAGGTCGATCAGTGACAGAAGATGCCATGAATTCATGATCTTGAAACACATTCTCGTTTACAACAATGTCGTCAGAGCCTTCTTCTGAAGAGCTGGAAGATACTACTAACTTTTTCTTAACAATCTCTTTTTTGCCTTTGATACTTTCTTTGCTAATTTTTCTTCATAACTTCTCTCTATTTCCTCCTTTTCTGGGGTGTCTGTTAAAATTCGACATTTTCCTTTTTTGCGTCCCTTTGTTGTAGCAATTCTTGGAGCAGCTCTAGGAAAAGGTCCAATCATTTCTGGTTAGGTATATGAAGCACTCTTAGATGTAGATGGTTCGTTGCTAGTTGTTGGACAAGGTCGATCAGTGACAGAAGATGCCATGAATTCATGATCTTGAAACACATTCTCGTTTACAACAATGTCTTCAGAGCCTTCTTCTGAAGAGCTGGAAGATACTACTAACCTTTTCTTAACAATCTCTTTTTTGCCTTTGATACTTTCTTTGCTAATTTTTCTTCATAACTTCTCTCTATTTCCTCCTTTTCTGGGGTGTCTGTTAAAATTCGACATTTTCCTTTTTTGCGTCCCTTTGTTGTAGCAATTCTTGGAGCAGCTCTAGGAAAGGTCCAATCATTTCTGGTTAGGTATATGAAGCACTCTTAGATGTAGATGGTTCGTTGCTAGTTGTTGGACAAGGTCGATCAGTGACAGAAGATGCCATGAATTCATGATCTTGAAACACATTCTCGTTTACAACAATGTCTTCAGAGCCTTCTTCTGAAGAGCTGGAAGATACTACTAACTTTTTCTTAACAATCTCTTTTTTGCCTTTGATACTTTCTTTGCTAATTTTTCTTCATAACTTCTCTCTATTTCCTCCTTTTCTGGGGTGTCTGTTAAAATTCGACATTTTCCTTTTTTGCGTCCCTTTGTTGTAGCAATTCTTGGAGCAGCTCTAGGAAAAGGTCCAATCATTTCTGGTTAGGTATATGAAGCACTCTTAGATGTAGATGGTTCGTTGCTAGTTGTTGGACAAGGTCGATCAGTGACAGAAGATGCCATGAATTCATGATCTTGAAACACATTCTCGTTTACAACAATGTCTTCAGAGCCTTCTTCTGAAGAGCTGGAAGATACTACTAACTTTTTCTTAACAATCTCTTTTTTGCCTTTGATACTTTCTTTGCTAATTTTTCTTCATAACTTCTCTCTATTTCCTCCTTTTCTGGGGTGTCTGTTAAAATTCGACATTTTCCTTTTTTGCGTCCCTTTGTTGTAGCAATTCTTGGAGCAGCTCTAGGAAAAGGTCCAATCATTTCTGGTTAGGTATATGAAGCACTCTTAGATGTAGATGGTTCGTTGCTAGTTGTTGGACAAGGTCGATCAGTGACAGAAGATGCCATGAATTCATGATCTTGAAACACATTCTCGTTTACAACAATGTCTTCAGAGCCTTCTTCTGAAGAGCTGGAAGATACTACTAACTTTTTCTTAACAATCTCTTTTTTGCCTTTGATACTTTCTTTGCTAATTTTTCTTCATAACTTCTCTCTATTTCCTCCTTTTCTGGGGTGTCTGTTAAAATTCGACATTTTCCTTTTTTGCGTCCCTTTGTTGTAGCAATTCTTGGAGCAGCTCTAGGAAAAGGTCCAATCATTTCTGGTTAGGTATATGAAGCACTCTTAGATGTAGATGGTTCGTTTGCTAGTTGTTGAACAAGGTCGATCAGTGACAGAAGATGCCATGAATTCATGATCTTGAAACACATTCTCGTTTACAACAATGTCTTCAGAGCCTTCTTCTGAAGAGCTGGAAGATACTACTAACTTTTTCTTAACAATCTCTTTTTTGCCTTTGATACTTTCTTTCCTAATTTTTCTTCATAACTTCTCTCTATTTCCTCCTTTTCGGGGGGTGTCCAATAAAATTCGACATTTTCCTTTTTTGCGTCCCTTTGTTGTAGCAATTCTTGAAGCAGCTCTAGGAAAAGGTCCAATCATTTCTGGTGAGGTATATGAAGCACTCTTAGATGTAGATGGTTCGTTGCTAGTTGTTGGACAAGGTCGATCAGTGACAGAAGATGCCATGAATTCATGATCTTGAAACACATTCTCGTTTACAACAATGTCTTCAGAGCTTTCTTCTGAAGAGCTGGAAGATACTACTAACTTTTTCTTAACAATCTCTTTTTTTGCCTTTGATACTTTCTTTGCTAATTTTTCTTCATAACTTCTCTCTATTTCCTCCTTTTCTGGGGTGTCTGTTAAAATTCGACATTTTCCTTTTTTGCGTCCCTTTGTTGTAGCAATTCTTGAAGCAGCTCTAGGAAAAGGTCCAATCATTTCTGGTGAGGTATATGAAGCACTCTTAGATGTAGATGGTTCGTTGCTAGTTGTTGGACAAGGTCGATCAGTGACAGAAGATGCCATGAATTCATGATCTTGAAACACATTCTCGTTTACAACAATGTCTTCAGAGCCTTCTTCTGAAGAGCTGGAAGATACTACTAACTTTTTCTTAACAATCTCTTTTTTTGCCTTTGATACTTTCTTTGCTAATTTTTCTTCATAACTTCTCTCTATTTCCTCCTTTTCAGGGGTGTCTGTTAAAATTCGACATTTTCCTTTTTTGCGTCCCTTTGTTGTAGCAATTCTTGAAGCAGCTCTAGGAAAAGGTCCAATCATTTCTGGTGAGGTATATGAAGCACTCTTAGATGTAGATGGCTCGTTGCTAGTTGTTGGACAAGGTCGATCAGTGACAGAAGATGCCATGAATTCATGATCTTGAAACACATTCTCGTTTACCACAATGTCTTCAGAGCCTTCTTCTGAAGAGCTGGAAGATACTACTAACTTTTTCTTAACAATCTCTTTTTTGCCTTTGATACTTTCTTTGCTAATTTTTCTTCATAACTTCTCTCTATTTCCTCCTTTTCAGGGGTGTCTGTTAAAATTCGACATTTTCCTTTTTTGCGTCCCTTTGTTGTAGCAATTCTTGAAGCAGCTCTAGGAAAAGGTCCAATCATTTCTGGTGAGGTATATGAAGCACTCTTAGATGTAGATGGTTCGTTGCTAGTTGTTGGACAAGGTCGATCAGTGACAGAAGATGCCATGAATTCATGATCTTGAAACACATTCTCGTTTACAACAATGTCTTCAGAGCCTTCTTCTGAAGAGCTGGAAGATACTACTAACTTTTTCTTAACAATCTCTTTTTTTGCCTTTGATACTTTCTTTGCTAATTTTTCTTCATAACTTCTCTCTATTTCCTCCTTTTCAGGGGTGTCTGTTAAAATTCGACATTTTCCTTTTTTGCGTCCCTTTGTTGTAGCAATTCTTGAAGCAGCTCTAGGAAAAGGTCCAATCATTTCTGGTGAGGTATATGAAGCACTCTTAGATGTAGATGGTTCGTTGCTAGTTGTTGGACAAGGTCGATCAGTGACAGAAGATGCCATGAATTCATGATCTTGAAACACATTCTCGTTTACAACAATGTCTTCAGAGCCTTCTTCTGAAGAGCTGGAAGATACTACTAACTTTTTCTTAACAATATCTTTTTTTGCCTTTGATACTTTCTTTGCTAATTTTTCTTCATAACTTCTCTCTATTTCCTCCTTTTCTGGGGTGTCTGTTAAAATTCGACATTTTCCTTTTTTGCGTCCCTTTGTTGTAGCAATTCTTGGAGCAGCTCTAGGAAAAGGTCCAATCATTTCTGGTTAGGTATATGAAGCACTCTTAGATGTAGATGGTTCGTTGCTAGTTGTTGCACAAGGTCGATCAGTGACAGAAGATCCCATGAATTCATGATCTTGAAACACATTCTCTTTTACAGGCCAGATGCTCGATACTCTGAACCCTGATTGGATATTAGCAGGAGAGAATGACAAGGGGTACGCTACCCAGATATTTCAGCTACATCGTATATGGAAATTGGCTTTCCAGGGTGGGTACGCATCCAATCAGTGCACGCTGTGTTGTAATAAGTTTTGTACGGACCAAATACACTACGGTCAAGTGGTTGGAGCTTGTGGCTCCTGTGCGGAGGAATCGTAAGCATAACTATGCCGTGGTCTTTTGCTAGTTTAATTGCCTCAATAGTGCCATCATTAAGAACATGTTGATCTTGCCATGCCACCTTCCCATTGGTAACAAAATAGTCTGAAAATCTATCTCTAACATTTCTTGCTCTCGCGGTAGATTGATTTACATTTGCCCTTGGTGAATCTTGTGTTGGTGTGTTACTTGAGAAGTTAACAAATGTTCACAAATTATTAGGTACTTAGATTATTATTGTCTTCGAATGCAGTGCAATCCACGGTTCTGATCATGTTGTGAAGGACAACTCCAGCTAATGTACAGTGAGCCTTTAATTGGCCTAACGGCTGTTGGCTGAGTACCAAAATAAAATGCATAAAATGATTGCATGTACTTTATCTGGATGTACACTGATTGTAGTTTCGAAAATTCGAAACTTGGATACTAGTATTCCAAAAGCACATTCTACAGTACTTCTTGCATATGAGAGTCTGTAATTAAAAATCCTTTTTTTGTTATCTAGCAATTTACGAGGATATGGCTGCATAAAATTTTCCGTTAGTCTAAAAGCCTAGTCTCCAATGAAGACCAATCTTTTTCCGATTTTGACCATCTGGTCCCTTTCTTGTGAAATAACTGCATATTGAGAAATACTTTAACATGTTGACTTTTGTTAGTTAACAAATTGTTGACATCTGCAAAATTGGAAAAGGAATTTTTCTTTCTTTTCAATCCATAACTCTGCGACTGTTTTACTTTTAGTTTCTTTTTAGACCTTTAACCTTACATGAAAGTACTGTACATTTCCGTTTCAATTTTGCTTTGGTGGGTGTATCCATTACCATAATGCGCCCACTTAATATTGAATCACAACTTTCTGACCTGGAAAAACTTGAAACTCTTGGTAAGTTGTTGTTAATTAGATTTATAGTTTGATATTCATCATCTGAATTGGCAACAGGGGAAAGGCTGCGTTTTCTAGTGTCGGTTTTTATCGGTTGACTGGTACTTGGTTTGGCAATCTTGAAATCTCTTTCTGGAGTAGTTGGTTCTACAAATAACTTCTCTCTACCTGAAATACGTAAATATTATTGGTAATAACGCAATAATTGAAATAGCGGTTCTTGTAATACACAGGGTGAGGCGTCTCTTACAATGCCCCTCTTGTCCCCTTCCGGAAAAAATTATCAAAAGAATTTTCAATAAAATCTGTTTGAGACAGTATTCCTGAAAATAATTTCATGTTAAATGTTTTCTTTCTTTTGTTTTTTATTTCAACTTGTAATTAATTCCTTTCTAATTTTGTGGTTTTATATTATTAGCAAAGCTTTCTTTATAAATTAATTAGAAGCTTGTGTTGCCGCTTCGGCCTGTTTTCTGTTGAAATTTATATTTTGTAATATTTTAACTAAACGCATAGGCCATCTAGCGCTATGCTGTGTAATAATTTTAAGTTTGACCAGCGCACCGCTTCGCGCAGGTTGCAGTGAATCATCCCTTGGAGCGATGCACATAGGCGTTATTATTACGAAGTTGTTGTTACAGACAGAATGGTCTCCGCAAGCAGCGGCCATTCCTGTGTATTTTCAAACAATAAATAATCAATTAGCTAAAAGTGTCTTGTGTTATTACTACAGTGTCGGTGGTTTTAACACCCAAGAATTATACATTGGTCCTTCGAGCCGGATTAATTTCCACATTTTTAAATACATCCCTCGCCGAGTGACGCCGAGGTGCCAGGTGTTCCCGGTCGCTTACGTACGAGAGGTCATCGATCCATTGGAAAGGAAATTGATTTGAAATTTTACATTCGGTAAGTCGTTGTTTTCACTTCCATTCCTTTATTTCGCATTTATTGTGTTTGCAAATAATTTGATTAAGCAAGTAAATTACTATTTGTTCCTTTGTTTCAAATTACGCGCGTTGGGCGTCTTGGTTTGAAAATTGCATCATTCGTTCTATTATAGACCAGCCGCGTCTGCACATGTTTTGCTGTCGCGTCATCGCTCGGTAGCCAGGTACGCTATTGCTAATTATTATTTTACGCCGTTCAAACAAATTAGTTTAGCGTCATTGCGTTATCATTTGAATCGTTTGCAAGGTCAAACGAGTTTACATTCTCGTATTCGTATCAAACTTCGTTTCTGTAATATACAGGGTGGAACTAAATAATTTTATCGTAACAAAATTTAGTTTTAATTGAAAGTTGGGTTTAATTTTCTTCGGTTCTTTGTTCATAAGTACAGATAGACAAAGCAAAATGGCCGCTAGAAAACAAGCGTTAAGTAAATTAATTTTGAAACGTAGTGATTTGTGGTTTACATTGGAATCATTTGCAGAATATGTTGATAACGTCAAGGCTTTAGGTGCCCCTGAAAGCGAAACTGAACTAAAAAGACGCATTAATAAGATTGAATCCCTCTATCTCAATTTGAAGAGATTCAAATGGAAATCGAGAGCTTTGATAACGAATTCGATAGGCCAGAGCGCAAACGTTTCGAATCATTTTATTATTGCACGTTATCCGAAGCCAAAGATTTTCTAAAGCCGTCTTTGCATGAACAAAGACCTAACCAATTACAACATAGCAACCCCGGCAACAGGGGAATCGTCCTGCCCGCTATAAATTTACCTAAATTTAATGGCGACATAACACAATGGATGGAGTTTAGGGACGTTTATTCCGCAACCATACATTTCAACGCTAGCCTTGATGAAGTCCAAAAACTCCAGTATTTGAAGGCCTGTTTGACTGGTGCAGCAAGCACCTTAATCACCGGCATTCCCTGCACTGCCTCTAACTACAAAATTGCTTGGGAATTACTAGTAGAACGATTTGATAAACCCACATTATTAGTCTTCAACCATTTTGATGGTATTTTTAAATTCAATAAATTAAGCAGAGAATTTGCAGCGGGCATCAGATCTCTACTAGATTCTATTACGAAACATTTGAAAATGCTGCAGTCATTGGAAATCAGCACAGACAATTGGGATATCATGATAATTTACTTTATGCGCGACAAATTAGATCCAGTCTCTCTCCGTAACTGGTCATCATACAAACATGCCGGCAAGCTTCCGACTCTAAACGATTTTCTTGGATTTCTACGCGAACGCGCTAATAGCTTACAGCAATTTGAAGGCATCAAGCCTACGTCCATTTCTAATTACCGAGAACCGCGTCGCGAGCATAAATCTTTTGTCATTACTGATTCCCATTGTGAGAACTGCAAAGAGGCACACGACATTTACAATTGCCCTAAGTTTATTGACCTATCAGCCAAGTCGCGTTTTGACAGGGTCAAATCTCTAAATCTTTGTATCAATTGCCTTAGGAAGCACCACTTCGCAGGCTCTTGCAAATATGGCTCTTGCAAGCACTGCAAGGGTAAGCATCACTCGCTGCTTCATTTCGAAAGAAGGGCAGCAACCCCTGTCCACACTGTCTTGACCACACCTGCGTCTCTAGAGATCAGCTCTGTTTCCACTGTACCTATTTCCAATGCTACTAATGTTTCCACCTCAAATAATGTCTCCACGTCAAATGCGTCGTCTACAACTTGCAGTTTTAGCTCCTTGTGGTCAGTGGTAGGAATTGGGCAGACACAATCTAAAATATCACATTCCTGTAATTTGGAAATATTTTCCAACCATAACACATTCAGTCAAACTATCAATTGTTTGGTAATTCCTAAGATTTCGGACAATCTTCCGAATATCCAAATAGATCGGGCATCCATTGCCATCCCAACAGATTTCAAATTGGCCGATCCAAATTTCTGTCAGCCGGGCGTAATAGACATTTTACTAGGCGCAGAACTCTTTTGCTCGTTACTCTGCATAGGTCAGGTAAATTTGAATCAACATGGGTTGATTGCACAAAAAACGAAACTTGGTTGGATCGTGTCAGGCTTAGTTAACATTCCTCGTGTTTTCACTTCGTTTTGCAACTTTAGCAAAACTGCTCTAATTGACGAACATATTCAAAGGTTCTGGGCAATAGAGGAACTTCAAACGGCCAAGCCTTTATTGTCCCTTGAAGAATCAAGTGCGCAATCTCATTTCAGCGCTCTTACAAGCAGAGACTCAGAAGGACGTTTTATCGTAAAATTGCCCCTCAAGGGTGACGCCAATACTCTTGGGGACTCCAGGGAAATCACCCTCAAACGATTTAAAAATCTTGAAAAGCGCTTATCTTCTAATGAGGATCTCAAAGGAAGGCACGAAACTTTCATAAAGGAATATGAACTCTTAGGTCATATGTCCAAGATCAATGACTCTGAAATTGATCTCAATCGCCCTACCTTCTACTTACCCCATCATGGTGTCTTAAAGGAGAGTAGCTTGACGACCAAGCTTCGTGTCGTGTTTGACGGTAGTGCTAGCTCAGATTCGGGCATCTCTGTAAAGAACTTACAAATGATTGGCCCTACCATTCAGGAAGACCTTTTCAACATATTACTTAGATTCAGAAAGCATGCTTATGCAGTTTGCGCTGACATAGCTAAAATGTATAGGCAGGTTTTGGTACATACCGATGATAGGGATTTGCAACGCATTGTATGGAGGTCCGACTCCTCTCAGGAGATCTCCACTTATCGACTAAATACAGTGACGTCTTTCCTGTCATTTCACTGCCTACACCAATTGGCAATTGACCATCAAAATCGGTTTCCTGAAGCCTCGCAAATCATTCAACACGATTTTTATGTTGACGATATGCTCACTGGCTCAAGTACTCTCGAGGGCGCGATTAACATTTGTAAGGAGGTTTGTAACATTCTCAGTTCGGGCTGTTTTGATCTACGTCAATGGAGATCAAACAGCATGGAAGTCCTCAAAGTTTGAACCCAGTTCAGTTTGGCGAACATGAAAACACCAAAATCCTAGGCCTGTCTTGGTCTTGTAAAGCGGACTCATTTAATTATCAAATTAGTCACTCGTCAAATCTTCAATCGGTCACTAAACGGATAATACTGTCTGAGATTTCGCAAATTTTCGACCCCTTAGGTATTTTAGGCCCTTGCACGGTCATAGCAAAGATGATTTTGCAAAAATTATGGATTCTCCAAATTTCCTGGGATGAATCAATACGTGAGTTCTTATATGCGGAATGGAGGCAATTTCGAACAAATTTATCCTGCCTCAATTCTCTACAGATTCCTCGACAGATTATCTGCAAAAATCATGAAATTATAGAGATGCACTGTTTTTCAGATGCTTCTACACTGGCATTTGGCTCATGTGTTTATTTACGACCTATCGACCACAGAGGTCAAATCACTTGTGACCTACTTTGTTCCAAATCCAAGGTAGCTCCAATAAAAACCGTGAGCATCCCACGATTAGAACTGTGCGCAGCAGTTATTCGGTACGCCTTTACGTAAAGGCATTAAAGGCTATGAACTTGATAGTTCATAAAACTTACTTTTGGACAGATTCGGCAGTTGTTTCAGCTTGGATCAAGGCCCCTTCGAGCAATTTCCAGACATTCGTGGCAAATCGAGTGTCTGAAATACAATCTACTGCCCCATTAGATAACTGGCGTCATGTTTCGTCCATTGATAACCCCGCAGATATTTTGTCTCGAGGTATAGACCCTCGTTCCCTGCAACGTTGTGAACTTTGGTGGCGAGGCCCAAGTTGGCTAAGCCAAGACGAGGAACATTGGCCTGTCTCGCCTATTAAATTCAGTGAAAAAGAACTCCCTGAGGTTCGTAAAAATGTACACGTTTTCGTACAGTTAGATCAAGATAGGTTTCCATTCACCCGTGTTTCCAGCCTTACCAAACTAAAACGCGTGATGGCATATTGCCTGAAATTTATAAATAATTGTAAAATCAATAAACAATCCCGAAACATTGGCAACCTTAACACAAAGGAACTGCAAGGTGCATTTACTACAATTTTGAAGTTAGTTCAAGCTGCTTTCCCGATGGAGTCAAAACTTTGTCAAGCAATTTAGACCTGAAGCGTTCTAGTAAATTGCGTTAATTGAATCCTTTTGTTGATGGAGATGGTTTGATTAGAGTGGGGGGAAGATTACAGGACTCACATTTTAATACCAACAAAATACACCCTATCGTCTTGGGGAAATCACATTACGTCACAACACTCATTTTCCGTCACGAGCATTTGCAATTGATGCATGCGGGCCCTCAGCATTTGTTATCGGTCATAAGAGATCGATTTTGGCCACTTTCGGATAGAACCCTAGCCCGAAAAATAGTTCATGATTGTGTTACGTGCTCTAGGAACAATCCACGTCAAACAGCCCCATTAATGGGACAACTTCCTGAACATCGCGTTACCCCCATTGTCACCTTTTTTAGCCACAGGCGTAGATTACGCAGACCCCTTTACAATTAGGGATAGTAAGGGTAGAAAGTACAAAACTTCGAAGGCTTGCATTGCTTTGTTTATCTGCTTGAGTACCAAGGCTGTACATTTAGAATTAGTGTCGGACCTCACAAAAGAGGCGTTTTTAGCAACTTTTCGCAGATTCACTGCACGACGTGGCAAGCCAAGCCACATGTATTCGGACAACGGTGCGAACTTTGTAGGTTGCAGAAACGAACTTTGCGATCTTGGTAATTTTTTGGTAAATAAGCATTCGGACCTGGGTAATGGCGATGACGACATAACCTGGCATTTTATTCCGGCGTACTCTCCTCATATGGGTGGTTTGTGGGAATCGGGCGTTAAGTCTTGCAAATTTCATTTGAAAAGGGTATTGGGCAACTCAATTTTAACTTTCGAATCTTTTACAACAATACTTGCTCAAATTGAGTGCATTCTCAATTCTCGACCCTTAACCCCTCTCTCTTCCGATCCCAACGACGACTCACCGCTTACGCCAGCACATTTCCTCATTGGGAGGACCTACGATCAACTGCCAGACCATGACTTAAGCGATATACCTGAAAATCGCTTATCACACTACCAACACCTGCAAAGGTTGCATCAATCTTTTTGGAATCGTTGGTCTAAAGAAGTCATCAGCGAGATGCAGCAACGTAAAAAGTGGCGAACAGGAACACCACAGCTTCAACAAGGGGCATTAGTCATCGTTAAAGAGGACAATCTACCCCCAGGAAAATGGCTTCTAGGCCGTATCAGCGAACTACATCCAGGAGCAGATGGTGTAGTGCGTGTTGCGTCAATTAAAACGAAAAGTGGAGTGATAAAAAGGTCATTTTCTAAAATATGTGTTTTACCAGTGACTTAGTTTTAATCGCTGAATTTTAGAATTTAAGGTTGTTGCATGGACAGTTAAATTCGTTAATTTTAAGTGTTTCATGGTATACATGTGCGAATGATTGTTTTTTAGTTTCACTTGGTTCCATATTTTTTACCATGTTTTCAACACATTTCATACAGCCTGAATGACTTGTATTCACAAGGTTGATTTGCGTTCCTTTTTAACTTTGTATCTTAAGTAGCCATTCGTTCAAGTATGTTTGATTGATTGAATGTTTTTTATTGAATTTAATTTTTGTTATTGCGTTGAAAGGCATCGCCTGTCAAAGTGGGGGGTATGTTGTCGCTTCGGCCTATTTTCTGTTGAAATTTATATTTTGTAATATTTTAACTAAACGCATAGGCCATCTAGCGCTATGCTGTGTAATAATTTTAAGTTTGACCAGCGCACCGCTTCGCGCAGGTTGCAGTGAATTATCCCTTGGAGCGATGCGCATAGGCGTTATTATTACGAAGTTGTTGTTACAGACAGAATGGTTTCCGCAAGCAGCGGCCATTCCGGTGTATTTTCACACAATAAATAATCAATTAGCTAAAAGTGTCTTGTGTTATTACTACAGTGTCGGTGGTTTTAACACCCAAGAATTATACACTTAGGTTTAATAAAAAATACACTGCGCGTTTTTGAACAATTTTGCTAAGTAAGGCGAAGTTTTAGTTCGTTGAAAAGAGAAAAAAAATTTCACACCGTATAACAAAAATATGGTGTAATTTAAATAATCAAGATGGCGTCGTAATTCTCAAAAAACAAAAGAAAGTAAACATTTGACACCAAATTATTTGGAGGAATTATATCTTACGGACATTCCCTGGGATTTTCAAAATAGCACATCAAAAAAGACTTCAGAACTTAGAAGAATTATTACTTGCTGTGGTCGGTGGCAATAATTGAAAATGTCATATTAATCCATAATAATTAAGGCAAGGATTCCAGGCACTTAAAAACTTAAAAATAGGACATATGAATAGGCCCTTTAAAATAATAATTTAGGCACTTTAGGAAAGGTATTTTAGGTAATAATGTAACTAAGTAAAACAACTCTGCATACAAACATTTATTCTAACTTGGCATTAGCATAGCATACAATATACTTTTGAAAGTTTTCAATCGTAAATGAAGTTCTCTTGTCAGTCAGACTATTTTTTAAATATGAAAAAGACCGTTCGACTCAAACTTGTTTTTGCTTTTGGAATTTTAAGACAAGAACCGCGGGAGAATAAGTGACAAGAACAAAGATTAAGAGGTTATGTTTATAATGTCAAACTCAGACTAAAATGCTAAAAATATACGTTTAGTACGAGATATCAAATGTGGTTATTTTTTCAAGTCTGGATGTGCTAAATTGCGCGCTACGGTTACATTAATATTGTTACCCTGCGAAAATCGACTTCTTAAAATGCAGTTTCCATTAAATAATTACTACTAAGTACTAGTTGAAGCTTTTTAATAAAATATAATTTTAAGAGCTTAACAAATACGGTATACGTAAAATATTCAGTATTTTAGGCACTTGTTCACTATTAACGTTTGGTTTAGGCATTTAGGCAATTATAAAGGGATGTCAGATTGCTTAGTTTGCTGCCATTCAGATGTCATTTGTGTTTTTATTTACCGGCCTGAATTAGGAAGGAAAAGGCAATATTGCCCTAGAATCATTGCCTTGATAATAATTATTAGGTACTTCCTTTAAGGACATGCAGAAAATTCTGAGAATTCCAGGTATTAGCTAAAATGGCAATGCTATTTTCTGTTTTTTAAACGACTCTTGCAAAATACAATCATTCCGATTCCTGAATTACATTTTAAAACTAAATTGACAATAGAGAAAAAACCTCCCCTTGAATGCACCCTTGATTGATTAATTTTAGGTCTGTAAGATTGGCCTTACTAATTTATTTAACTGCACAAGAAATACAAGTACATTTAATACAAGTCTAAACACTAACATAACCTAAAACACTCAACGAGCAACCATCTACATACCAGTCTAACATAAGAAGAATCCTAGGGCCAGAACGGTTTGATAAGTTGGTTGACTGAGAACTACGATCGTTTATTCTCGTAAGTGTTCGTTACATTCTTAGCGCGAGGTTTGAATTGAGCGCCAAATACAAATTTAACTACTACAACTCGGCCAACCTGACTAGAGGATCGACCACGATCATCACATATAGATATGCTACGTTATAAAATAATATACTTATGTGACTAATACAAACAGTATTAAGTAAACAAATACAATCACAATAACATTAATACTAAACCTAAAATACAATGCTAACTACTCTAATTCTATTTTGTTTGCAACACTATTACTTGAATTTGCCCATGGTTTCATTCGAGATGCTTCAACAATTCCCTCGAATGGTATTTGCGTAATTTGAAAGCCCTCAACATCTGTTAAGACATACCTATCATTTGGAAGGACCTTTTTTACCACATAAGGCCCTCTGAATTTAGGGATTAATTTCTTGTTAACTCCTTGGGTGACATCTACATTTACTATAACCACAAACTCCCCCTCCCCGTATTCACGAGCTTCCTTATGCCTATCATCATAACGAGCTTTATTGTATTCCTGATTTTCTTTAATTTTCCTCTCTGCCGACTCCCGAATTTCCTCTAAATCACGATCACATTAATTCTCATTTTCTAAATAGCGTCCTAAAGCATCGTCGGTTTTTATTCTTTGTTTAACGCCGAACAGTAACTTACTTGGGGTATCGCCAATCGATCTGTTTATTGTATTGTTAAGAGCATACTCAACCTGTCCTAACATCGTATCCCATTTTTTTGGCTCTGGCGAAATTTTAGCCAACATCGGTGTAATACTGCGGTTAATGCGCTCTACTTGACCATTGGCCCTAGGTGCTCCCGTAGCGATTAAAATATGCTGTATTTCTAAGGTGCTCATAAACTCTTTAAATAAACTCGAGGTGTAAGATGTTCCTCGATCTGAAATAATTTTGGCGGGTTGACTATAATTATTAAAATAATTTTTCAAATGTTTAACCACTTCATTTGTAGTAGTGGTCTTGCATGCGTAAAGCTTGACATATTTTGTAAAACCATCAACTACCACAAAAACGTACTTATTTCCCAGCGTTGATTTCTCCAAAGGACCATAATGATCTATATGTACCGTTTGAAACGGTATGTTCCCCTTAGGGATATTATGTAAATAACCTTCCTGTTTTCCAGTATGAGGTGAATACGAGGGCGGGATGATAATTGGTTAGCCTAACAATGAAAGACTGGTTTTATGTTTTCAAAATTATTTTTATTTTTTAACATAGCCTTTTAGACGCTCAATACATTTTGTCCAGCGATGTTCTAAGACTTTGATCCCATGACAAAAGGTGCTTTACTCAAGGTCTGCAAAATAGGTGCCAACAGTGGCCTTGGCCTATTCAACAGATGAAAATTTTTATCCACCGAGGAAAATTTTGAGCGTAGGGAATAAGCCGAAGTCCGAGGGAGCCAAATAGAGTGAATAAGGTGGATGCGGAAGCAAATCGTGCTTCAATTCGATGACTTTACCATTGCAGTAACTCCAGTGTGAGAACGTGCATTTTCCTGGTAAAAAATGAATTTTTTAAGCGCTACATCTGGTCGCTTTTTGTTGAATATTTTGTTGAATATTTTGATGTAATTGGTCCAAAACGTTAACAGAGCATTCACTACTTATCGCTTATTCCTGTGGAAGGTAATCGATCACCAAAATCCTTTTTGCATCGCAAAAAAATCGACGCCATCGCCATGCCAGCTGATTTTACGGTAATTGCTTTCTCTGGGGCCGAAAAACTAAGTTCTGCTCGTTGCTTTAATTTAAATTTGGTTTGTCTGATATAAATTTGATCAGTAGTAACAAATCATGCATAAAATCAGTTGCATTCTTCTTGAAACGGTCCAGACACTCTTGTCAAAGTTGCCATCAAACACATTTTTGATCAAATGTAAGCAAACGCGGCACCCATCACGCGGACAGCTTTTTCGTGCCCAATTCTTGGGTTAAAATATCGCATACTAGCTGTTTTGAGATGTTCACTACATTAGCTATTTTACTCAAGTTCAGTCATTTGACTTTCAACACCATATCGTAGATTTTGGTAACCATTTTTGTTGTAGTGACACTTCTTTGGCGTTCAGAGCGGTGCTGGCTTTGGACGCTGGTGCAACCCTATTAAATTTAACCATCTATTTTGTTTCGGTCGTATATGATGGAGCACATTCAGGCAGCACAGTTTTTGTCTATTCAAAAATGTTTGCACGTTTTAAGACTTTTATATGCAATAATTAAAAACCGAATAATGGTCAGCATTTTCCATTGTTAAACAAATACAACACACGTTTTCTTTAAACAGCTGCTAACAACAAACTATTTCACAGATGGACTTTATATTTTTAGTATTGCCAATACATAGATGGAAGTCGATATTTTTGAATATACATTTATATTTATGTATTTAAAATATATGGAGGCTAACTAATTATCATCCCGCCCTCGTATGTAATGCATTTAAAACAATTAGATATATAATCTTTTACTTTGCTATGCATATTTGGAAACCAATACAGGTGAGTAATGAGGTCAACGACTTTATGTACCCCTACATGTCCTACGTCATCGTGATATAAATGCATGACTTTTATCTCCTTACTTTAGGGTACCTAAAACAACAAACGTTTCCTAACTTTGCGATAGACTAACCCACTTTTTAATTCGAAAAACGCGTGATCTTTTTGTTCTAAGATTTCTCTAATTTTCCCTATCCTATTGTCTTGTATTTGTTTTAGCGATAGATTTTGGGCAAAACTATTTTCCTCCAAGATCAAAACATTATGACAACGACTAAGTGCATCAACATGCAACATTCTCTTTCCTGGTCTATGTTCCACTGTATAATTGTAATTTTGTAGTAACAATGCCCACCTAGCTATGCGAGCATTGATATCCTTTTTGCTCAAAGTTAATTGTAGGCTATGGCAATCAGTAACTATTTTAAAAAGTATACCATACAAGTAGGCATGAAATCTTTTCAGTGCATAGATAATAGACAAGCATTCCAATTCATAGCTGTGATATTTGCCTTCCGCATCTGTTGTTCGCTTACTAAAATAGGCTATAGGATGTAACGTTGCATCCTTTTGCTTCTGAAGCAAAATCCCTCCAAAGCCTAGTGCGCTTGCATCGCAATGTAACTCTGTGACAGCATATGGTGAAGAAATGGCTAATACGGGGAACGTTAATAAACATTTCTTAAGGGTTTCATACGCTTGCAGCTGCGCAGTTCCGAAAACATATTCACAGTTTATTCGTAAGAGGTCATATAATGGCTTGGCTAACACTGAATTTTTTTTTATAAATCGTCGAAAATAACTAATTAAACCTAAATAACTGTGAACCTCCTTTACATTACTTGGTATTGGAAATCTCAAAACAGATTCTATATTCCCTTCGCTCGGCCTAATGCTACCATGCTCTATCGTATACCCTAAATAATCTATTTTTTTCATTGCAAAACAACACTTATCTGCTCTAATTTCTAACAAATTATTTTTCATTACCTCAAACACTTTCATTAAGACATCTAAATGTGAATCTAGATCTTCTGTGGCAATCATTAAGTCATCGAGGTAAACACTTAAGTTACCTTCCCTAACTAAATCCTTAAAAACTAAATTTATATATCTACTAAAAACTGCTGAGCTATTACAATACCCGAAAGGCATCCGCAAATATTCATACTGCCCCATTGGAGTGACAAATGACGTATACTTAATCGAATCCTCCGAAATCTTGACATGGTAAAACGCGTTCTTTAAATCTAACTTACTAAAATAAATTTTACCTTGTAATCTGTCTAACTGATCATCAATTAATGGTAAGGGGTACCTATCCCGCACGGTTACCTTATTTAATTCCCCAAAGTCACAACATAATCGTATCTCTCCAGTCTTTTTCTTGACTAACACAATAGGCGAAGAATATTCTGAATTGCTTTCCCGAATGATGCCGTTAGCCAAAAGATTGTCAATAATTTCTTGAACTTTTATTTTCTCAGAATATGATAATCTTCTAGGTCGGAAACTAAATGCGCTGTGATTTGGTTTTAGAATAATAGACATCTCAAAATCCTTTTCTGGTTTTTCTGGCTTTTCCCCACTAAAATACCGATCAACTATCTGTTCAATTTCAGCGTTATTTTTCATGTCCAATTCAGGATTTATCAATAGATCTTTTCTGGCCACCCCTATATCGTCTATTAATAACAGTTCGTTTGTGAACGCATTTTCCTCTGAAATTTGCTCTATTTGAATACCATCACAAAAGGTGATTTTAATACCGGGCGTAAAAATAAAACTCATACCTAAAATACAATCGTAGTTCATCGTATTATCAAGTACTACATGAAACAAAATATTTATACATATGCCTCTAATGGAAACGTATCCCTCAAACAATCTTAAAATTTTTAATTCCGAAGAATTTATACCTACAAAATGATTGCTAGACATATAAGGTTTACACATATCCAAGGGTGCAAAACAAGATTTTATTAAACTAATAGGACTCCCAGAATCCACTATACCTATAACTTCAAAAGGATACGCATCCGTCCCTAAATCGACTTTAACAGTACATGTGTCATTCCCCATGCGTTGACTTCCTTGCATAGGACGAACGACTGGAGCAACTCTCTTCTCTATGAGACCTCGAAATGGGTTGCTGGCTTGATCCAAAAGTAAGGTTGAACCAACTTCTCCTCTTTGGGTGCTGCGTTCAGCTTGATTTCCACTTCTACCTGAAAACTCCACATGTGTAACACGAACCCTTCTCTCGTCGAGGTTTTGGACAATTTGAGGCATAATGATTGAGTTCGTTACAATTAAAGCACTTCTCACTGTCCTGCGGTGCACAGGTCTCCGTATAGCCCCCTGATTCTGTCTAGCAGTGGCCTGTTGCATAGGGTCTTTCGGTGCGATTTCGTTCATTAATGTCAACAAACGATTTAGTGACGTAAATTCCTTCATCTTTGCTTGCATTTTTAGCACATAATTATCTAAGCCATCGATTACATAACTAATCGTATCTGCTTCGGATAGATTGAGCTTGTTAGCCAATAAAACTTTTTCATGAAAATATGAATTAAACAGTTCCGTCTTTTGCCACCTCCTACCTTCAAATTTTCGCATAAGAGCTATTTTATCCTCTTCTCGTTTGTACATCTCGTACATTTTCTCCTTTAGCTCTTGCCACTGCATCGCAGCAAACTCCGGTTTGGAATGAAACCATTCTAGGGCCCGGTCTTGTAGCTTTCCAATTACAATAAGTGTTAGCTTCTGATCCTGCACTGCATAGGTAGTTATAACGGTTTCGATTCTTTTGAACCATGCCACTACATCTTCGTCTGACGAACCTCCAAAGCCTGGCACTAACGCCGCAATTTCCTTATTTCCCGTACTGTACACTGGATTAATTCATCCACTGATACTGTAAGCCCACCTGGTTGAGGCTACGGTCCCGCTTCTGCTTGCACGTGCTCTTGCCCCGCGCCCTCATCAAGCGTCATCTTAATTACTTCGCGATATTTTCTACAAAAATCGATGCCACTTCTTTACACCACACCTGAATTTGTAAGATTGGCCTTACTAATTTATTTAACTCCACAAGAAATAGAAGTACATTTAATACAAGTCTAAACACTAACATAACCTAAAACACTCAACGAGCAACCATCTACATACCAGTCTAACATAAGAAGAATCCTAGGGCCAGAACGGTTTGATAAGTTGGTTGACTGAGAACTACGATCGTTTATTCTCGTAAGTGTTCGTTACATTCTTGGCGCGAGGTTTGAATTGTGCGCCAAATACAAATTTAACTACTACAGGTCTAATAAATCTCATTAGAAACTTACCTTCTTTCAGCGTCTCTTCAATAAATGCAATAGGTACAGCAGTTTTTGTTAAAAATTTGCGTTTGTTGTTCATTCGAATGTCAGTAGGTAGGAAGTGTGCTTCACAAATTAATTTAATTTTTAAATTGCTTACATCCATAACCGCAATTTTAATATTTCTTTTCCACTCCTCAGCTCGTCCCGTTTTATTTACAGGAAATTAAAAAAAAACTAATGTTTTTATGCTGTTTATTGTTCTTGAAACGGTTTTTGTAAACACAAATATGCGCCGCCGTTACACTCATTTTCAAGTTAATCCACTTGACCCACTTAAACCTACCGTAAACTGTAGTACATGCGACAGAGCAATGTGAACGCTGCAGCGGGTTGCGACTGACGGACTGACTGAAAAATCTCGATGCCTGTACCTAGTGGCGCCCTCAGAGTTTCGAAACCCAGTTTGGCTACGATTTTACATATGCGTTTGCGCTTCTTGTCAAAGTTGTTTATTCAATGCTTATGGTCACAGTAAGTCTTTCCAGGAAACTTATACTTTGTCGGTAGTTTGTGTGTCCAATGTGAAAATTCGGTTCAACTAATTGAACTAAGAGCTTAAAGCACTGCTGTGACATTTTATAGTAATTCTGGAATTTGTCTTCGTCACTCGATAATTGAGAACATAAAATAAAAAATTCTTCCTGTTCTCGGTTTAACAAAATTCCTCGAACCCACATATTACGATTTACTTTTGCTCTCTTGTGTAACATATACATTAGTACAACCTCTTCTTCTGAGTCACTCATTTTGTTGAAGAACTTCGTAATACTTATTAAAGACAACACAAACAACTTAAGGTTTCGTTTTCCTCTAATATATTGAGGTTATGTTTTAAAATCGCGCGGCACTTCCGATATTTTGATCGCAACAATAGACAACGTAAGTCTGACGTCAGGTGGGCGGGTATTTTTAGCAACCTTTCCAAATATTTCCTGTTTACGTGTTGCGTGCAGTAAGATAATTTTTAGTGGATCTATATATGTTTTATATTAGTGAAATAAGTGTTTTAGTGGTAGTGTATATAAATAAGAGACAATAAATAGTGTATTTTAAGAGACTTCATATTTTATAAATATACTAATAATTCAGCACGTGCGTGTTAGGTAATTTGAGGTTATGTTGTTACTTTGCTTTTGTAATGTTTATCACTATTTTCAGTTGATAAATTAATTCAAATGGCTACAAAACATGTTTTGAAGATAGCCACAATTGTGGACTTCTTCAATGAGGACAATAAAGCACTTTCGCGCCCCTGTAGGATCGTATATTATTTATGAATGTTTCCCTTCTTTTTTGAATGAGCACGTGGTCTATTTGGTTTCCTTCATCGGTATTTCCACCTGGCCATCTCCATGTAATCTTATGTATTTTCTTGTGTTTGAATTTTGTGCTACTTATTATGAGACCCAGTGATGTTGCTAAATTACACAGTCTATTTCCATTGCCGTTACTAAATTCATGAATTGTCTCCTTTCCAGCTACGCTGTTTATGTAGTCTTCTTTCCCAATTTGGGCATTAAAATCTCCTACTATTAAAAGTGTGTCATGTTTGGGTTTGTGTCAAAACTGACGCAAAATCTAACCTGCTAACCTCGAATTTGACATAGACTTACAGTACCACCAACATAAACAGAGACAACCTAAGAAAAAAATCACAACCATTTATGGTCACCCGGTACTACGTACATCCCATGATCTACATTTTAATAAAATCAAATTATTAATCAACTGACTGCTGATATTTGTAACTTGGGTTGCAGATTTTGCTCTATCTTGAATTTGAATGAACTATAGATCTACTATTTCGTAAAGGGTGTTCATTAGAATTTGTGGTCTAGTCGGCTTTGGAACTGATGAAGTCATGTCGTGCATTAAATCATATGGCTGATAACTGATACTGGTAACACTGTCAGTCAATGTCAAATTCGAAGTTAGCAGGTTAGGATTTGTGTCAGTCTGTGTCAAAAGTGACGCAAAACCTAACCTGCTAACATCGAATTTGACATAGACTTACAGTGTCACCAGTGTCAGTTATCAGCCATATGATTTAATGCACGACATGACTTCATCAGTTCCAAAGCCGACTAGACCACAAATTCTAACGAACACCCGTTACTAAACTGTGGTAAACTGTGACGGAGTATTATCTGTATTGGCATATATTGGCAACTTTTCCAAAACTACGTAGTCTTTCATATTGGCAGGAGTTTTTCCAACTCTCTTACTAGAGCCAACTTTATCTTCGTTATTTCCTAAAATATTTTTTGCCTCATTTAAAATTTCGGAAAATGCTTTAGCTGTTTTCATTATAGATATTTGGCGTTTGACGGATTTAATAATCAATATAGCACCTTTCAAACTGCTTGATCGGGCAGAAAATTTTTCATATTTCATAATAATTTCTAACGTTGTTATTATCTCTTCTTAGTTAGAAAGTATAACATTTACAATCGCCAGATGCCCTGACCATCGTTGTTCTAGAACCCGAACAATGGTTTTTCCTTCAAAGAGAGCTGCCACTGTTCCGTGCTGGAAAAATGCATGCAATAAAATACACTGATCAAAAAAGTGCTTCACAACAGGTATTTCCGAGACCATATTAACAACAACCAGGTGAAGTCGATGATTGTAACAGTGTACATAAGGGATGCGGCGATTTTACGCTTTTTGAATTAGTGCAGAGACGCCAGCTTCTTTTCCGCTCATAGCAGAGGCACCATCGTAACACTGACTACGAACTCGAGACAAATTATATAGTGCTTCCATGTTCATTGTATGTTTGGGTTTTCATTATTTTCGATCAGGTTTTTGTACATTTTTTGGTTTATTTTTTTCTCTGTATTTTGGTTCATGATTCAATTCGTTGATTAATTTATTCGTTTTTAGGCTTTTCGTTTTGGTTTGGCGTTGTTATGAAAATGGCATGTACATATAATACATAAATATGATGTATTTCAACGTACAAATATACTAATTGGGAAATATCTTAGGATAAATTTTCCTAAAATCAAGCTTTATGAAAAAAATGTTTGAAAGCTTAAATTATCGTACCGGTTCTTCAAACAACGTCGCTGTTTAACAATTTCTATTAGGTATTCATTTTTATTTAAATACAGATCAATAACGGAAGCCACAGCAAAAAGGTACCTATTGCATTGTAGCTTCTTTTTAAGTAATCCATCACCCTGGTTTGTGATCGACTCCTACCTCTTTTGTCTTCACTGTTAAATCTGATTATGCCATCATCCGTCTGCTCGTTGTTTCATAGTGCGACCGACCTATTTTCATTGCAACGAAGCTACTTGTCCTATTATATATGCTACTTTTCTGCTACTTTTCCTTCTAGGTCACCTTCGTTTCCATGAGGATGGCCATATTGTGATTAGGCACGTGGTGCATACAATGTTTTATTTTATTTTGGTTTTCAAAATGGACAAAATTCAAAGATTCAGTATTTTGGATATAGACTACTGCGCCAACGTGAATTTTTGGTGTGCTATGGTTTTTTATGCAGATTGTTGGTGTTGATATACTACATTGTTGGTGCTTGTTACACTGTCTAGCCCTTCTATAAGCCCCAGGGCCATAAAAGCCATATTACGCCCGTTGTTGAAGGCCAACAAACAAGGTTATGGTTCCAAAATTAAATAAAAACATATTACAGACAGCTTTTCGATAGTAGGAAACATTATGAGTTGATTATAAC